>JAQGAO010003624.1:0-16645 GCA_034697705.1 Ommatoiulus sabulosus | reverse complement strand
AAATTATGCGGAATTTACACTAATTTACGTCTACGATTCTAATCCAAACGTCTGGTGCATGGCCTTTTAATGCGCGAACCAATGTCCGAGCTGTGAAACTAATTTTCTGATTAATATTCAAGGTTTTTCGATTTATTAACGAAATCAATGTCGCAGTAAGATTGCTAAGGTGGAGTCAAAAGTGGAAATATCTTTTTTTTTAGTAACGAAATTTTAGTTTGACGAGTTTTGCAAGGTTATTCGAGTTTTTTTCTCCCACCACTTTTTGTTTCAACTGCAGATTTCGTACTTGATTTGCCAGGTTTAAAGTACGCCAACGATGAAACTTTAATATCCTACAGTGTACATTCATACTTGCGTGTAATGTCCAGTCTAGTTTGCTTAGCATCTTAATATATACTGTGACTGCCCATTTTCAACATCAAAATCTTTTCCATGATATAGCACATAATGGGAGTTTTTTAGGCACTTTGAGCGAGCAGATATATTCCAATACACCTTAGGTATGGCAAATATTCTAGTGCTGTTTTTATAAATATGAACAATGCCTGGATCTGCGTGATCTCTATAAGAAACATTGTAACTACAGAATCTTTCGAGAAATTGGTCAACGTTTCTTTTGACGATTTATAGCACCATCCGTAGAAACGTTGTGATGTAAACGGTCGAAATGAGTTAGTTAATTAAAGAAACCAAAAAGTTAATGATTATAATTGAATTGCAGATGGAATGACTTCTTATTTATTGCCTCATTAGAGGATAATGGTCAGGTACAGTCGCTATAGCACGTACAGTACCACAACGTGTTTACTGTAGCGGTGGCACTAGACTTTGACATTTTACACCTAATGGAATATTGACTGATTGCAGCCAAGCGAGAAATCGTTTTTGCATTTAACAACCATCTTTGATGTTGTTCACAGGCTGATGGAGAGGATGAGCTAAAAAAGCGGCAATTAATGGAATTGGCAATAATTAATGGCACCTACAGAGACAGTAGCGCAAAGCTTTCCGCACGTAAGTTGGAAACTTCCATGCCAGTGTTTTAATGCTTTTTTGAAATTTTGGTTTGGAAGTACCCTGTTTAGAATTTCAGCGTTCTCTACCATCTTCAAGCAACGTCAGTTTATTCTGGTGAAAGTAGTGCAACATCCGGCGATAATCAAACTCGACTTCATTTATTCTTTAAACACGTTATTCCATTGCAGAGACTGCCCGTTTGGTGGCACAGCCAATGAGTTTATCTTCGCCTATGCGCTCGCCTACCACGCCTCTGGGAGCACCTCTAATTTTATCCCCACGCATTCCTGTTTCCGGTCAACTTAGCAATGGCATGGGTCCGCCGCCGCTCATTGCACCGACAGAGGCTGGCCTTTTGTATGCGCCCTATGCCGATTACCACCAGTACGCCACCCTGTCACCTGCACTTTTGGCAGAATATCCAGGCATCGATCACAGCGGAGCTGGTGGGTTATTTGCACGATAAGTATGATGAAGGCGCCGTTCCTCCCAACTGCCCACTAGCTACCTACTTATTTGTACCTACTATTTAGCTACCTACTACAACAAAATATCATCACAAACACACCTCTACAGACTGTAGAAGAGAGCCCAAAATATGCAGTGCAGAAAAGATGACCACCTACGAGTCTACCATTTTGCCTACGTGGCTTTGATGTGCAGTGACTTGCACAACGCCATCACTGGGAATAATAACAAAAATCCAAGTGAAATTCGGGGTGGGGCTTGAAGGAGAGAAATGTCTCATTCAAGTTTTTTGGCTACGCGCCTGAAATGTTAATGAGAACCTCTAATGTGCTGGAAAATTGAGAGAGAAACTATTCTACCTGACTGTTGAGATTTGTTTAAGTTTGTTTCTCCTCATTGTTGTTGTTAATGTTATTGTTAATGTGGTTCGCCATATTGGCAACCCTATATTTTGACGATTTTCCCGTTTTACATCTTTTCCCCATTGGTACGACCCAAGCTTCTCTTGGCAAACCTTGTAGCGGCTTCTCATTCCCTCGGATCTCGCTGAAAATAATATTCAAAAATTGGTCTCTGCCTTTCATTGTTAACTTCCACCTTTTTACCCTAGTTATAACTACAATAATCAAACAAATAACACTTAACACTGTGGTCATCTGTATCTGCTTCGAGTAGCTCTAGTCTGTTCAATTGTTATCCCCTCCCCCCAACCATCGAGCTCCCTGCTTCCTTTACCAGCCCCAATTTTACAAAACAATCTTTATTAACAGATTATGCTGGCATAAATTTCTCTTAACACAATAAACTTTCTCGAATGCTGGTCATGACTATTGCCTGCAACTCCCAACTCTTTATGAATGTAACGTCTAACGTTTCATCCTCTACTTGCTAATCGCTCTTGCTCTGACTGCACTGGAACTCCTACCCTTCCCAGCGAATAATTGAAATGTATATATATATTCTCCTGGTGGAGATCGTAAGATGTGTACATTCCGAAGTTAAAAGAGCATCACAAATATATTATATATATTACATGAACCTTTATATATTTTCGTCCTTTTTATTTTAAGTTTGTTTCCATAGGGCATTTTTTTTGTTATTACTTAGTACATTGTGTATAGTTTTATTACTCCCCCAACCCCCCTCAAATGCTTCCCGACATGCTTTTTGTTCCAATCCTTAGTCATTACTTCCATCCTTTTCTCTGTGGCTACCTCTTAATCCAGAAAATAAGCTATCAATAGTTGCAATTTTATCGTTCTTTGATAGCCTTTACTTTTCGTGGCAAAAGGTAGGCAAGCTTTTGGTTAGCTTAGTTCAGCAGATAGGAATCCAATATGTTTCTACACATATTTACTAAAGAAATCTCCGTGCAATATTGACAAACATTTGAGCTATAGATCAATTCTTTGCAGCAGTTTTGGCCAGCTAGTGGCTTGCCCTAAGATTGCTTGCAAAATATACGATATTCATGGTTTTGATTTTATATCGCTCTACATTTTTTTTATTATAGCGCATTGCACTTAAATTATTTATGCCTTCTAGATCTGTTTTTGAAATTATTTTGATATTAAACGTAGCGGGCATTCCCATATGTAACAGGAAACTGCTAAACGAGTATTGGAACTTTGAAGGCAGAGTGCAAAAATTATTATATTTGAAAAAAATTGACTCTTCTAAGTTACTCGTAATGCAATAAAATACGTGAAATGATAAAAATTAAAATCTTTTGTATCTACACCTGTATATATGATAGATGCAGTTATGGGTTAAGCCTATCCAACCTCGTTTTGTGTATAAAATTTGTTAGGGGCTTAGAAAAAGCACATTAGCTTAATATTCCTTAGAGCATGTGTAGGTTTTGCCTTTTAGGCAGCTTTTGGATTTGGTTTATTGTTAAATCACGATTTCCTAATTTGTTCGTGGTCTAAATTCTTCGGTTTGTTTTTAAAATTAGTTTATTAAATAATACCAATATCCATGTATATGCTAGGGTGTCAAGTAACTTATGACGCTTTTTCACTGTGTCTGATTCATTGTAGCAATTTTGTTTTAGGTCGTACTTGCCCTTTACAAAGTTTCAACCAATTCTGATCTGAAAGAATATATCAACTTAGATTTGTTTCTTTGCACTGAATTAGTTTCGAATTTCAAATAATTACTAGTGAGCTATTTGACAAGGGACCAATTTTTAATTGCATTAAAATACTTAGAAGAAACTTAATGGAATTTTGTTTTATCCCCTCATACAAGATTCCCATTTTGCAGTGCTCAGGTGAACTAATGAAAAGTTGCATACGCTAAAATGCAAAATAAAATTCTGGGCTTTATAAATGCCCACGCGATAAATATTTTAAATTTGAACCTTTTTGTAAGCATTAAGATTTGTCTATTGAGTTAACTTTTTTTAGGAAAAATAGCCACAAAACGTGATCATTTAAACAAATCTCGTTTCACTTAAGAATAAACGTACGCTTTTATAAGTTGAGTTCAGGTGCACAATTCCATTGGTCTGTGATTTTATTTAATTGGCCAATAGTTTTATTTAATTTCTGGCTTGTCTCGTAGAATTATTGTTCTTTTCTTAACCTTATATTTTCTAACAACCTTGTCACTGGCTTGTCTTTCACTTCTTCTTAACACGATTTTCATACCCAAGTTGCTTAATTATTGACACTGATAATGATTTCCCACCCAAAAACCCTTCCAATGCCCTGCCTATTTCAGTCTTTAATTTTATACTAGTTGTTTGTTTGCATATAGGTGACTGCTCTATATATCTTATGGGTGGATTACAGGGTGATTATTTCCTTAGTATACCATGTTTATTTTCTTTCGTTGATGTGATCATTTTGTCAAAGCGTTTGCACAAACATCATACTCGGTGCTGCGGTTCCTGTTTTGCCATTTTTGCAATACAGCATTATGCGAACAAAATTTGTTAACATTTGAAAGGGGCTAACCAATTGTTAGCTCCAAACTGGTTCATTTGCTCTATTTGGACCGTCAGCACCGAAGGCATTGATTCGCTCAATTACATTGTGACAAAAAGTAGTGAGCAAAGTTCCAATGTGCTTGTGATTCTGTGCAATATGTTACCTCCCTCTACCACTAGGCTATAGATCCCATTTTCTTTTCAATTTGGCTTTGCCAATTTATATTAATTTGATGTTGGGGCTACACTAACTAACCAACCTCCATGTCTTGTCGCCCTCAAATGTAGGTACCTTTGCCAAGCAAAGAAGACATTTGGGCTTAAGAGAGCATCCCTATCAGAGGGCTGGTTCTCTCTCGTAGATTCAACTTCAGGTTAGTTGCACTGCTTTCTTTTGATCGATAAGTTTTCTATGCAGTTGAGATGCATTTTTTATGAAACATGTATGCACCAGGGGTGCGTAATTGCAATTTGCCACGAGTTAAAAACTCCTTATTTATTTCTCATCCAACTTTGGTCAATGTAGCTCATTGCACTCAATGAGGATATCGCATTCGTAAAAATTATGTAAAAAAAAAAGCCAAATCGTTCAGTATAAGTCATTATCCAGCCATTGATTCCAGTTTTTGTGAAGTAATTTTCACTTCATTTGCCCCTCCCAGATAGTATGTAGCAATATCTACGAGAGACTGTCACCACAAAAGACTGAAACGGTCAATTTTATGACCTGTTGTTTAGAAATTCAGATTGAGAGCTATTGCTTCTCTTCTTCGATCAAATAAAACTTATCGCAGAAATATCATCAGGGGTTGTTAATCATACTGGTATTTCTTGGCAGGGGCATCTCAAACTACTAATATTCAAAAAAATTCCTTTTCTTGGTATTTTGTCCAGTAACTCGTTATGTCTATTTCGACTGTTCTCTGTCGCCCTTTTGTGCCAGAATTTTTAACGTGTTATTTGGAGAGCTTTCTTTATGAGATGCAATGAATGTTTGAGACCAAGTGAAATATCTGGATGCAAATATAGAATCTGTCCATTTTTTATACCAAACACTATATCTTTATAAGAAAAAAAATTATATATATAAATGTTATCTATGTATATTTGTATGCGTTTGTGAGTGAAAGTTGATGAGTGAGTGGAATTGAATGAGAAAGAAACGTAAATTATAAATTAAATTAGTGACGAGGTTGAAATTAAGTTTACCTTATTCCAATCAATTCCTTTATCGCGCTTATTTTTCTCCTCGTTCCTTGCTAAGTAAGTTGCTCATGTTATTTTTTTGTTTTCATAAACAGTTGCTCAAATTTCCCCCTTTCTCAGCTGTTGTCTTAAAAGATGACTTCATAGCAATTTTCTTGTTTTCCATATGCCAAAAATATACATGTAAAAAATTTTCCTAATAACAATCACTTGCATCAGTTTTATATTTTACAAAAATATTACTGGTGCTCCATTTCGCGTTATTGTATTGTTACTTTTAGATCCTATTATTGTAATTTCAAATCATGTATTTATGGGCAAAAAACTATTGAAAACAAAAAAAAGTTATAATTTTTGGTTCAGGCTGTTTTGTATGTGTATAGTTTGGTCATTCATGCACGTTTTGGAATAAAGAAAACTTTGAAAATTTTAATATTTGAATTTATGCCGAAGTAATTTCTGTCGACAAATTGTATTTATTTCAGAGATTATTTTAAGATTTGTTAGGCGTATTAATCTTTATTTGACGACAACTTATTACTAATTGTACGAAAAATACCTAACTGAAGGGGCACATTAACTTGCAGTTGGATGCCCCATATTTAGCACCTAATTTCTTATCATTTTACTAATAAAATGATATACTAACTTATTGATGAATGCTTAACACTAAAATTAACAGTCGTGGCACCCTACTTTTCTTATTAATGTTTCATGCCACACTTTCCCCAGCCTGGATACAAATAAGCCAGAAACACTATTGCTGTTGGTAAGCAAACTATACCTATGTTGCCATAATAAAATTACTCTGGCAAAGTCACAATTTTCTATGTGATTTTGGAGCAGATTGGTTACCAAACAAACCACATGTTCTAATTTATATTGAAAAATTCGAACATTGTGACCAGTTTGGGCCACGTTGTTGCTAAATTTGAAACGTGGAGCACGTCAGTTGTTTTGCCATATTTCAATAAGCTCTTTAATTTAATTTTGTTCGTGCCTCTTCATGTTGTGCTCTTGCTTCACAAAAACCTGGACCAAATGACAGTGGCCAATGAATTAATTGCCTCCTTCCAACTTTTAATCTCATGACTTAATGGTGCAGGGGATATGCTTCTTTCAAAAGTATCTTCTTTGGTACATGACTGTTAATTGAAATGTCGACTAAAGTAATTAATAGCACTCCCTGCTGTTTACTGAATAATAACAACTAAAGGTTTGAGAAAGTCAGGATAACTTGAATTCATATGAACACCACATACCTATCTCTTAAAATAAGTTAATTTAATGCTTAACCAATGTTATTTGTATTATAATCTGTGAACATTTATAAAATTATTTGTTTATGCCAGTTTACCTGACTTTCTCCCAACTTGGCTTTTAAGGGAACGATAAAGTGAAATTGCACAATTTTTGAAGGATTAAAGAAGAAATGAAAGCTTTGGTCTTAGTAAAATTTTAACGAACAAGATTGATTCAAAATTAATAAAACCATCAATATGTGAAAATGACAAGGGAAAAATGCAATTTTCGTAGTGCTTTTTTATAGAATCAAGACTAAGTGATTCAACCTAGACTGTATTTTAATGAACCTAGGTCGAACAAAATTCCGTGTACATTCTTACTTTAGCATCCCCTTAATAAAAGCAATCGATTTCTTAGAAAAAAGAATTCAAAAGATGCTATTTCCTAATATTCTCTTGTTATTGCTGATACTATTGACAATATACGAATGACACTAACTAACCTCCGTATTTTTCTTTTTTCTTTTTTTCTCTGTTGACACGTGGTAACCCCCTATAGCCAACGGCTGGCAACTAACCTATCCTGTGTCTCGTTTTGAACGCTCGCACGTGCCACCACCCTTGCACGGGCTCGTGGATAAAGCTGCACACACACATACAGTTACCGTGGTCTTACGAAGATAATCAACTAACCAAGTGCCCTCCCAACCAAGCCTTCCCGCAACATATCACCGAATCTGACCACTGGGGTTCGTAACCAAACTACCAGCCTATCGCTCCATTTGTGCGTGTTATTTCCTAGAAGATAAAAGCTCGGCCAACTAATGTTTCTCCATTCTTCAGTCGTTTCGACGCTTAACGACTTGTTAACGTCTTGGCTATCCTTGCTTTTTATAATGCTGAATAGTGTCGCACTTCTCGCTCTTTTTATATGCTTATTTTTCGTCATGTCTTTATCGAGCTAACTATTGGTGCCAATCTTCTACCCTAATGATCAGCTCACCTCATGTTTTAGCCTTCAGCGGAGACACAGGGTCTTCTACGATAGCAAAATTTTGTGTGACATGTGCCACACAAAGTGATGGTGATATTTCTTTGCCCGTTTACTTCTCTTCGCAGCTTTTGGAAGGAGTTTTGTATTATGAACTTTATCAGTTTTCAAAGACTCAGTCTTTGAAAATTGGTAGAATGCATTTTGTTTGGAGCCATTATTGTTCTGGACAAAATGTTTTGTTAAAAGTGGCCTTTTGCGTGATGACCGAAGACCCGAAGTGTATGTATAGTAACTTCCTGTCCGTCGAGCAGCAGAATCTTGATGAGATTGATTTGCCAGCAACTAGTTTAGAAACTGCTCACGAGAGATTTGAATGATTTTCCACATCTCTTGGATGCCTAATTCTTCACTGACAATTTTTACATTTCTGAAATACAAAATGAGAGGAAAATAAAACTTGAATCTATTTTTAGTTTTACTCGCCAGCTTAAAAATTAGTTAATTAATTTATCAGAATTTCTTGTTAATTTTTTTCAAGAGAAGGCACATGCAGGCTTTACCTTGCATATGCCCCATCCATCATTGAGCCAAAATGAACTTAATCGAGAATAACGTTTATTCTGAAGTTGATTTTTTGTTCTACCCAGCTGATAATTTGAGAGTAATATTTGTATTTCTAAAGTGCAGGTATGGCATTTGGCTCTTCCAATTTTTTTTCTATGGGCTGACAAACTTCCTGTCGGTTACTTTACTTAAAACCATCAGGGATGTTAGTGTTTGTGGACGTGCTAACCTTATCACATGCAAAAGGTTTGCTATTAATAGCTATCCTAACAAGTAATGTTAGAAGCCTGTTAAATTCTGTTGCGCTGTAGCCCATTTTGCAGTGTGGCATGTCATATCTATGACTAGCAAATCTTTTGTACTTAATGTACCACATACTTAAAATCTCAACATTATTACCGGTGTTCTATGCAAGTTTGCTTGATGCAAATGGCTTAGCAATGAATTTTTTGTAATAGTTTTAAGCGAGGAAAGGCAAAATCAACTACTCAAATATAGTGAGGAATTGATTCTCAGTCGATTAATTGAGTATTTTATCGCTCCATCACTGGTCGTTATTTATACTAGGAAATTTGACCCATTTTTTGTTCAAATGCAAATTTTTAATTTTTTTTTAATATATGAATCTTGTGGCAGCTGATTACGTTAGCTAGAATCGATTGTGGAGTCCACTAGCAGCAGCAGCAGCTAATACTTAACTAGAATTTCGGAATAGAATAGGTTGTAATTAGTTTTCTTTTATATTTAATCTTCTTTATTATGAAAAGTGTTCAGTGTGGAGCAAATGAGATACAAAACTTGGATTTTTGAAGTAATATCTAAGGATTGCTTTCAGTTTTGAGAAAATGCTGAATCTCAGCCTGTTTGCTTCCACACACGTCATGTGAATTGTACTTATTTTTTTATTTGGAAATACTTTTATCTTAAGTGTTTTTCCCCCTCCAGTAAGGTAATATCCTGATTTGAGTCTACTGTCAATTTCAGTGCCATATTTCAAACAATGTCATTTTTGCACAGATTTTAACGTTACATTGTTATTTGTTTTCATACATGCGTAACATTTATTATTGGTAGTGGTGACTATGAAATTAACAATTTATATTGGTTTCGAGGAGATTGTCATGTCCGAACATCTGACCATGGTCCATGGTCTTTTGAACTTTGTGAAAAAGTGAATCTTGAAAAAATTAACTAATTAAGTACATTATTTTATATTTGGATTTTAATTCTGCATAAAATCACTTTCATAATTACAGGAAACTACCTGAATATGATTCATAAACTGAGATTGATCTTGATGTCACATTTTTGTCATTTGATAAAAAATTACCGAAAAACCATGGCGGATTTTCGATTGGTGGCAACGCTTGGCTGCGCATTATGAATACAAAATTTGCCAATATTTTTAATATTGAGATAATTATGCAGTTAATTTGAACAGCTGGACCGAAGCTCTATCTTCCCATAACCAATGTGATTTCAAAATGGTAAATTAATGATTTTCAACGCCATCGTGCCTACGTTGTTTAGGAACGTGATGATTTTTTTAAAAACTTTTACTAATCTATATTTTCGCCTTGAATTCACCATGTGCCAATTGATATAATGATGCATAGCATCTACTTTCCCTTCAAAGGATGTGCAAATGTACAGCTCCACTTTTCAACAGCCAATACTGGTTTGCAGGTCTTTTTTTAAATTTATCATATTTATGTTCAGTTTATAGCGAGAAAGCTCTCGGTGGGAGACAACGTTTCGTTAAAGTACTTTGTTATTTTTCTCATTTAGATTTTTGTATTTACTCTCGATGGACTTGTTTTTTTATGCACCGTAGTTGGTTAAAATCTCTTTCATTGCCCAGGTGTGTGTATGGAGAGGCCATTTTCATTTTGTATAGTCAATTCATTTACATTTTAAATTTTGGTTCCCTGCTTTTCACATAAATTCAATGACCTCACAGTTGCTCGATTTTTTCTTGCACCACCATCAGTGTTATCTAAGTTTTATTTTTTATAATTTATCAAACGTTTTTTGAAATTTTTCGCTAATCAAATTTCGTTCCACAAGTTCAAATTGGTGACCATTGTTAACGGTGCTATTTTTTTTCGATTATAATTTTGTATTGGAAATTAAGTTCATAGTGTTTTGTTGGTTGGCGAACGTTAATTCACTCGAACTTCAGTCAAAATATGAAAATTGAAAGGGTGTTTGAAAAAGCTTCCTCATAAAATTTGGGATGATGCAATTAGGATAATTTTCGTTTATTAAATTATCCTTAATTTGAAATATGTTCAGTGCAATTATCCTTAAAAAGAATTTTCCAGGCCTGTGATTTAATATCTGTAGCAATATTTCTCAGGAGATTCCAGGTTTTCAAATTTTATAAATTATTGCCGTAATATGACATTCTCTACTATATTGCAACATACTTGCCATACTTGTCACATCTCAAGTTGTAAATAAGGAGTTATTCAATTTGCGCTTGTTCATATGCTACTGAGATTTACTCACAAAGGGTTCCTTTGTGAAAATAATAAATCGCTAATATGTGGCAGCTTTGGTCACAGTTTCCCCAAGTTAGAGAATCTATACCTACCCTCAATATAGCCATCAACTGATTATAGGCAAGCTTTTCAAGTTGATGATGACGTATTTTCCGATTTGCTCGTTATATTTGTGTTTTCGTTACTTTTGCTAATAAAGCTACGTCTTTCAATCACAACATCCAGTGATATAACTTCGAATTTTTAAAACCGCCCCATATTCATGGTTTTATTGAATTTTGCATTTTTAATCCCCAATGAGATGTCCACAAATAGTTGTCATGATTACAGAGTAGCATGCTCCAAGATTATATCACACTCTGCTTCAGAAGTAACTCAAAAGATCTTCCATTTCTCACAAAGGTATTTACAGTTTTGCTAAATGACGGTATTGTTACTTTCCATGTCTTAAAATGACAAGTTGTGAGCTGTGTCACTGCTGAGGAGGGGATGCGATTTAATATTATTCTGTTTCATTTTGGACAAAATTTATGGATGGTCACGTGTGAGAAAATAACAGCAAATTACTTTGTCAATGAAAATGCATGTATGACTTGAGCACGTGGTTTGTTGGTGCTGCTCAGTTCAGTTGGTGTTTTAGTAAGTTCAAATTGGTCGCAAATTCCGTCACATTCCAAAAATGTGTTTTAGTATGCCTATCGGTTTCAGCACTGTCTCATTTGATTTTAGCCTAATTGATCGAAAACATTTTGGAATTAATTTCCCCGATTCTATCAGATGATCCAAAAATCAGCCATGCTACTTTACGTACCGTACTCTGTAATGTAGATGGCGATCATGGCGAATAAATTACAGTTTATATCGATTGATTGTTTTCTGGGTTTTTCGCATAACATACAATTTATCATGGAGTTCAAATTTTAAAAATGGGTTTTCCTAAACACGTACCGCTGTAGCTAAAAGTTAGTATAAATTTTCGATACGCTATTTACTAGTAAATGCATGGTTGGTTACTTTTGGTTCATCCACTCCAGCAAGCTTGGTTATTTTTTTTTTTTCGAAATGTGCAATAATACGTATTTTTCCTCTATTATCTTGTTTGTTACGTTGTCTATATGCTACCTACCGCACCGTCTTGTAATACATGTATATAAATTAAAACAGATGCGTTTTAATTTCACACATTCGTTGTTCGACAATCAAGAGAATGTCTGCTAACAAAAATAAACGTTACTATTTCCGAAATACATGACTGATCACTGCTGAACAATTTGAAAATATTTTATACCAAATGATAGGAAATTTTTAAATTCATCACCAGCATACTTGTTTATAGCAAAATTATCAGTCAATCAATCAGGTAAGTACTTTGGCGTGTATTGCTCTGAAAGGTAACAGTATTATTTGAAATTTGAATAAAGGTAAAAAAGGTGTGACAACTAAATGGGGTGCTTAACTAAAGCGCCATAATACTTGAAGTGCTTTCAGGGGCTTTGGCTGACTTCATGGACGGCTATGGATACAAGGCGGCATTTTTAAAACATCGGACATCATGTGCGCAGTTCTGGAACAGCCGATGTTCAATGGGTAATGCATTTTTTTCAAATTTAAAAGGCATTTTCAACCAAAATCGAAAACATTGTCGCAAATAACTGTTTTTTTGGAAAATCAAAAAGTCTTCCAATAGGCTCGATTTAAGGTTCATTCGATTCGTATCGACGCCAATAAATCGATAAACTTTGAAAAAATAACGTAAAATGATTTTAAAGTACCGTAAATGGAATTTCAATATAGGAAAAATAGGTTTTCAAAATCCTTTTTAAACCCCTTAAACTCGTTTTACGCCGTGTTTTCAACGCTCTAGAGATTTCTTTCGTCGAGACGAATCGAACGAGTCCAAAATCGATCAACTCGAACTTTTTTTTTTTTTAATGCTTTTTTCCAAAACTTAAAATCCATTTTTCGACCCCTAAGAATCGTTTTACACCGTAATTTCAACGTGTTTTGGATTGTAGGCGTCAAGGGGAATCGAATGAGCCCAAAATCGATCAAATCGGAGGACATTGTTTTTCTGGTCAAAATCGAAAAAATGGTAAGGCTATACCCTTTGCTTTTTTTCGATTTTGACCCAAAAAACCATGTTCTCCAAATTGCTCGATTTTGGGCTCATCCGATTCGTCTCGACGCCTGGATTCCCAAAAGCGTTTAAAAAGTTGCGAAAAACGAGTGTGAGAGGTCAGAAATGAATTTTAAAATTACAAAAAAATGCATCTAAAAGCATAACCTATGTATGTCCATTGGATGGACCTTTTGCAGCACACTGTACTAGTATATATTTGAATAGAGCCGTTTTTAGCTAAAGCGCCGTATTTTTGAAGTGCTTTCAGGGTCTTTGTCTGAAATCAAGACTGGCTTTATTCTTCGTAAGGCGGCATTTTTAAAAACTACGGACATCATGTGCGCAGCTCCCAAACAGCCGGTATTCAATGAGTAACGTTTTTATTTTCAATTTTAAACATATTTTCGACCTATTAAACTCGTTTTGCGGCGTTTTTTCAACGCTATAAGGATTTCTTTCGTCGAGACGAATCGAATGAGTCCAAAATCGATCAAGTTTAACTTTTTTTTAATGCTTTTTTTCCCCAAACTTAAAATCCATTTTTCGACCCCTAAGAATCATTTTACACCGTAATTTCAACGTGTTTTGGAATGTAGGCGTCGAGGGGAATCGAATGAGCCCAAAATCGATCAAATCGGAGGACATAGTTTTTCCGGTCAAAATCGAAAAAATGGTAAGGCTGTACCTTTTGCTTTTTTTCGATTTTGACCAAAAAAATCATGTTCTTCGAATTGTTCGATTTTAGGTCTATTCGATTCGTCTCGACGCATGGATTATAATAAACGGTGAAAGCCGAGTTTTAGAGGTCAATAAAGGGGACACCAAAAAACAAGCATTTGAAAAACATTTTTCAAGTTTATTGAAAAAAAACTCAAGAAAAGTTGTTACTATGATAGAAAATGGTGTAACTATATGCTTGCGGGATCATCGGATTTTTTTTTTAGTATCAAAATTCATAGATGCACGCGACGTTTTATTGAGTTGACATACTGTACATGCACATTGGCTTCCGACGATGTTGTTGTTTTTTTTTTTTTTAAAAAAGCATAAAATTCGAATAGCGTTGAAAGATGGTATTAAAATGCAGTTTAAAATTTGGGGAGGAGGAAGGGGGGGAAGAAAGCGTAGCAAATTGGGGACTCGATCCTTGGCTTCATGAATGGCGCCTAAAATATTTTCGTGCTTGGCGCATATTATGGAGCATAGAAGAAATTATTAGGCGGCGCGTGCAGGAATATTAATTTACGATCCAATCAGGAGCCGGGCTTATACTTATATTTTGTGAGAACATATCAAGTTGAAGAGAAAGTGAAATTTGTCATTAAATTTCTAAGAGTTAAAATAAAAATCCAATTTTATTAGAAATAGTGTGCGATTTTAGGAATTTACGAATCCAATCATGGTAATATCATTATGGACGACTTCACATTTGATGCTACGTCTCTTCGTTAAAGCGCCTTAATCAATAATTTAAAGATGTTTTTGTTATGATCTTTCAGCCCACGTGGATAACCTTCGCAGTATTGCGAGAAGCCGCTCTTTCTGGAAAGTATACCACAGTAGTGAGTATACGCTCATGATGAACTTTGACATCAGCGCTCGGAAACAGTAAAAGTCGCGTTCGATGGAAATGTGGAACTTTCAACATTAAATTCGGAATGAAAAAATTAACGAATTTGGGCAAACTCTACGAAGATAATGACATCTCAAATTGCTAACTACTGTATAGCTGGCGGCTTCTCAAACCGGGAATCTGGGGCATCTGACGGAAACTATACGGAGTTCAAACTTGGAAGTAGGAAAAGGTATAATATTTGTTGTCAATAAATTAAGCTAAACAGCTTAATTTATTGACAACTAAATAATTGACAGCCCGATACACTTGTTATTGTAACATACTGTACCTGTAGCTACATGTATATAGACGCCACCCAATTAGGAAAGGTATTATAATGTTGCTTTCCTATAATAAAGGTATTCAGACAGAAGTTTTAGGAATGGCACTTTTAGCAGTCATAAAATCACGTGATCAAAATGGACACGCTCATTTCAGCGCATACATCAGTATACTAGTACACATTATTGGGTTAGGCCTGACTTACGTGAATAGAATTAGGCTTAAATGTATTCATGTTCTGCAATTGTTTAATTGTATTTATAAGACCAATTATCTGTGGCAATTGATTTTTCGTTTAATTTTACATTTTTTTTTCGAATTGTTTCGATCAATGTAAAAGTTATATTTTATTAATTACACAAGTACACCATTATTGCCAATATAAGATAGGACATAATACTACATATATGTATACATTATGCATAGATAGCTTTCACGAGCAGACGGCGCATGCTGGCTCCGCCTAGATCAGACATTGTGGGCTACGTCATGTGCAAGTTATCAACGCGCTGAAAGTGCCGTTCTCTGCAGGGCTGGGGGCCAGAGCGGTGTAAGTACTGTATGCTTACGCGAGTGCCTTAGAATTCCGCGAGGAGATCTGATTAGTCACGTTACAAAATTCCAAAGTCTGACAAATACTCCAAAGTTTCGTAAACAACTCCAAAGTCTCAAGAAAAATCCAAAGTGTCGTAAAAGATCGAAACCGTCGCAAAAAAAACTGCTAAAATCGTTATTGCCCATTTTGTACTTTTATTTTCAATGTTTCACCTAATTTTGTGAAGAGATCAAAGTGAAAAATCCAGTATGTTACGTTTGGTGGCGCATGCGCACTAAGCATGTCTTGCTCTAAAGCACATATCTTAATTAGGCCTACATGTACACATGTATATACTGTACAATGCACCATCAAAATACATGTAGGCCTACATGTAATATGGTATGTATAACATGTCGCACATGGATTTATATATACGTGATATATCATTATGTTTATACTGCACATGTATACCGTATATTTATTAGATAGCGCAGAGAAAAGAAACACGACTGACTGTCACATTCCCCCAATCATGTTTTCCAATAAAAATATTCATGCACATATAGAAATAAAAATTCAGGTGAAAGTTTGAAACCTCATGTATCATCAAATTATTAATTGAACGCATACATGTATGTAGTGTCAGCGATTGTAGGTATTTAAAGCACCTTTATTGAAACAAAACGATCCAGATTTTGGTGATTTATCGCACAAAATATCAATAAATGAAGGACTTTTGTGTATAACGTACAGTATACAGTATAACCTGTACATGTCTAAATTTCGTTTTCTAGCTGTACATGTATATAATGTAGCGCGAAAGCTGGTGGAACTCGAAAATCCATTCGTTTTTGCTGAAAATTTGTAATACATGTATCCGAATTCGGAATAGCTCTTAAATAAAATAAAATTCGTCCATGTACAGTATCCTACGATGGGGAATGGGAATGAATTCGTACATCAGAAATTCGTATAAAGTCATGTCATGTATATACACAGTATATCGTCATCAAAACATGGTGATGTGTGGTAATTTCGTGGAAATGAAAATCGTACATCTTAATTATATGTAAATAAACAATTTGACTTAAAATGTTTCAGTTATTAACATTAAAATCTAAACAAATCATGTGATACCGCGTTTGTTTCTGCATTT
>JAQGAO010003623.1:0-16646 GCA_034697705.1 Ommatoiulus sabulosus | reverse complement strand
ACCAAGCGGGATAAGAATGCGGCATGCGTTTTAAATGAGGGCGCACACAAAGAAAGCTTAGCCGAGCCAGGCTGAGCCTACAAGAAGCACTTATAAGCTTTCAAGAATGTTTTTAGCATTCTTTTTTGGAAATCTGAAAGCATATTTGTAAGACACAAACGTGTCCTGCACTCATCATGAGATGCTAATGCGCTTGTGGAAGGTTTTACGCGGAATGTTTCACCTAGCATAACGCATGCAGTGGTGCCACCAAGCAATCTGACCATCACGCTGATATCAGCATTCAATGTGCGCCCCAAAGTTGGAAACAAGAAGAAAATAAGCTGAAAGAAGCACGTCGAATTTAAGCATTCAATGTGTTCTCACCCTAAACGATGTGCTCAGTTAAATTCGTAGACTACACACGCTTTTGGCTATTGCCAAATACCTTTTTTTTACAGTAATTTAGTAATTTTTCGTAAAACTGAGTTGTTAGAAGGTTTACGTACACGTATATGGGAATTTTTTCGAAAATGAATTTTTTTAAATTCCGTCTTCATAGTTATGATGGGGATGAATCCTGCGCAGGAAGTGGATACGCTCTTCAGAGCGCAACCGGAAACCCCGCAAAAAATACGCCTGTACGATTCCCATGCAAATACGAAACCTAAGAACTGAGGATTGGGACACAGTTATTCCATTAGTGTTTTTGAAGCTTATTCAAATGTGTTTTTAATACGTTTCGTTGCAGTTTCCTCGTCCAATAGGCCCAGTCATGATTGGATAAACAGCAGCTTTGTATCGCAAACTAAATCCATTTAGGGCAAATCCCTGACGAATATATTAGCCAGAGAATAATTGCGCACTGCCAAAGATTTGTAATAGGCAACATGCGATTTCATCCAAAATGTAATTACAAAATTCAGCATTGCAATACGCGTTTTCACTGGGGAATGATTATATTCAATGGTTAATCTAATTCGGGAAACATTTCGCAATTGAACGAAATTCTGAAACCAAATAGCAGGAGTGCTTGCTTTCGAAACTCCTCGTTTTCAAATCTAAACGACTTTTTTCCACTTCAATTTACTTTTATTATTTTTATTTAGTACGTCATTACGATTGCCAGGCCAATCTTAAAGAGAGTTAAATAAAACTTTTTAAATGTAAATGCATCGTCTATTTTTAAACAGGCCATTTACGAAATATAAACCGCGTTTGTTTATTTTTCTTTAGCGTTGAAACAAACGCATGCACGAGTTCATCAAAATCAGTCAGAAATATACAGTACAGTGTACACTGCTATAATTGTATTTGATTAACAGAAAATTTAATTAAATCTACTTAGGCTACGGTGGATGCAATGGGGAATATCAAATTACGAACATTTTTAGTATTTGAGTCGAAAGTTAGAATTCACTATTGAAAACATTTGAGCAAAGTTTTTAGTATTTTTGAGGTTGCACATCACGCGCGAAGTTTATCTACCAAAGAGAATATCTGAAACATATCCGTAATTATTTAATTTCCTAACTTTTACATACGCAGTTTAACGACGATTCAAAATCCAACTTGTGCTTTAATCTGAATTGATGCTACTTGTAAATTTTAACTTTTAACTAATTTAAAATTAATAAGTGTAACATTTATAATGTAAAATTTCTATTTTTGTATCAATTTTTTTTCGCTACTTTATTTTATGCCTAAAACTACATTATTTTGAAGAAATTCCTATAGAGAACTGACCATTATCAAGGAATTTCAAAATTTCAAAATGTATTAATTTATTTAATGTTTAACCTAAATGTTTTTATTTTTTTTTAAAAAAAACCTCTTGCATCCCAAATGCAAAATAAATAAATTTGAAATGCATTTAGATGGAGAGAAATTATCCCTGCATTTAAAACGCATTTCAAAATAAAATTTAAATACATTTTGTGATACTAAAATGCATTTTTCAATATTCCAAAATTTTAAAGTAGGCCCTTCCTTTTTCAAATCAATGGGATTACAGTTCATTTTACTTCATGCATTTATTTACAAAGCAGATACATGTACATATTTAAAAAAAAATATGTAGTGGCTTATTTATAAGGTGGTAAGCATATATACAGAAAATATATAATGATTTCAAGATTGAATACCAAAAAGAATACCAAACAAGACATTTTATTTCACGTATTTATTTATTTACATGCATAGAAGGTCCATGATTAAAAAACGAAAACAAATATTATTCATGAGGTGTTGGGTAGTTTGATATGAAAATTTATCATTCCAATTTCTACAGTACGTTTGGCCATTTCATTTTATGTGTTTATTTGAAGAAAAGCTCTGTGGAGTGTAAGCCCAGACAGCAACACCTACAGGCCAATGTAGGAAGCATTCTATTGCTTCCATCATAATATAGTTATCATATCTTTCCATGTGCTAAACCCTTGCGGTTGGAAGGCAAAAAGGAGGAGCTGTCAGTTGCGCCATAGGCCTTCCGAAGTTAATAAATTAATGCGATAATTGGTGCAGACAGGTCAGGGCTTGCCTGATATTGGGATGAGCGATTGCTTCGGATTAAAATTTCCACCGCACTAAGTCTTTCGCTTAGTCAATTATTTACGTTGATGAAATAGAGCGTGATAGCGAACCCTTCTGCAACAAAAAATATAAACTACTCAACGAATTTTGCTGAAAAGCGCCATGTTTTTTTTTTTTTTTTTTTTTTTTTTTTTAATCAGGATCGAGCATGTGCTCCAAAAAAAGTGTACATTTGCACTCTTGGAATTTTAAACGTAAGCATTTCAAATTTACGTTGAAAACCGATGCTCCAACGTGGTCTAAAGCCCCGTATACACTACGACAAACGTAAAACAAAAAATCACAAACGACAAGCGGCTTGGGGACATCCATAAAGGACGTCCGGCCAAAGGGGGGGGGAGGGGTTCAAGGAAAGTGGACGTCCGGAGGTCAACTTGTGCCTAAACTGCCTCTGTATGGAGGAAGAGTTCATTTTGGCCTTTAAAACTGGGTGGTTTGGTATTTTGTAAGGGGGAATTCCTTGTTCCATATAATATTCTGTAGGTCTGTGGTTCACTAATGGTAATATTTTCATTGTAAAAATTTATAAAAAACATATTAAAAATTGCTTATGTAATCATCAAGCTGTTTTCAAAATTGGACGGGACATGGGGGGGGGAAGGGTTACATAAACAGGACAGGGGGAGGGGGGCTCTAAATACCTGGAAAAATACAGGACGTCCTTTATGAATGATCCCTAGCCCAAAATTTGTTTGTCCAGATTTGTTTCAACAGACGGAGTGTACGCATATGGCAAACCATTTTCAACTAACGCATCTGCTAAGCAGAAGATTTTCAGGCAATCATCTGCTTAATCATATACTCGGTGGAACTTTACTCCGGCCACGCGCAGACTTTTTCTGTTGAGGAAAATTTCATGCTGATATCTCCACGAGCAGCATACCACGTGACGTGAAACACACCATTTTTGTTTCTTTGATGTTACCGACACTCGCCGGGAAGGACAAACGGTGTGTTCCAGATCATTTTTTGGTATCTTCGTGTGTCTTTTTTTTTTTTTTTTGATTGAAGCTTTACTCCCTACAGAAGTGGGAGAGCGCCGCTACTGGATACAGCGCTGCGTCTTCGTGTGTCTGAAATTGTTTGTAACCTTTTGTTATTCACAAACCAAACGACAAACCGTTTGTCGTTTGTGGTTTTTTGTTTGCCGTTTGTCGTAGTGTATATGGGGCTTAAGAAACAGTATCTAAATTTTTAATTTGAAATAAAATGTGTAACTGACGACGTGTTCTATGACGTCCCTAGCGTTCATTATGCTGGTGTTGCAAAAAAACTTGACACGCCTTGCATTTGTACGGAACACAAAGAGCCCATTTTCTTAATTCTTATGTTTCAAATCGAGCAAAAAGGTGTTCAAAATGAACTTTTGGTGTTCTGAGCGACTCCTAGTGCACGCAGCTGACTCGCAAGAAAACCTCGGCGTTTTGGTGGATCGATAAAACTCTTCCTCAGTTTTCGGACGTTTTCTCCCCGGCACGGAGCGCAGTCGAAGCAAAAGTGGCAAGCGCCATAAAAGTGGCAGAAATTATTAAAATAAATGGCGCGTGCTGGCAGTCAACTTAAGAAGAATTCCCTTCTCTGCTTCCCCTCCGTTTAACGTCGGGTTAAGCAAATGCAGCGAGGGTCCCGAGTCAATCAATATTGACAAGCCATCTCTCGCTCGGCCTAATTCCAGATTCCTTTCATGAAGCCCTGCCTGGATTAGATGGACAGATAATATTTAACGACGCTCGGGTTATCAATTCCAGTAGCAGATGCGATGGCAATCAGCGTGACACGTAAGCGCGATGCCACTGAACTTTGCTCGCCTCAAATCTCGTGCTTTCTCGTTAATTTTTCACGAACGAGACTCAAATTTCGCTCCTTTGGGGATGCCAACGTACAGTAAACATTTGAAATTGTCATGTTTTCGAGAGATAGACGAATTTCAAACACCAAACGCGGCGTCTAGAATACCTATTGCGAATTATGACCAACTAGCTGGAAGGCCGGCCCGGCATTGCCCGGGCTATACTTACCGATAGCGACGAAGTAGGTTACGAATCATGACCGCAGCGCCCCCATACCACTTCAGCAAAGGCGCTTCATGATAAAACTTTTCGCCGTTACTAAGGGCCATGTAAAAAAGACGTCCTCACAATTGTTTCCAAAATTGGACTCCTGTCCGCATTGTGTCCGGTCAATCAGGACGTCCTTTTTGAAAGGCCCTAAGCCACACACATCTCTTCTTCTCTTCACAAATTTGTACATGTGTACTTAAATAGGATACCAAAAATCCAACCTTTCTCCGAAAACTGTTTCAAAAATTGTATAGCACTGTAATTCTTCGTTTTATGCAAAAAAAACATATCGCGGTTCTTTCTTCATCAGTGAGCGCCTTTTTGAAAGACAAAAACTAGGGCAATTCGAAAGTAAAGAGAACAACAATATTTGTACAAATTTTCATTAAATTTCATTAACAAATAACCATGTTATGGTTTTTATAAAGTTGGCTTACTTTTTATTGGCCCACCCTGTATATAAATAGATTGACGAATTGAGCGCCTAACACTTTTTTGGCATGAAAGCTAAGTGCTTAGAACGAGTTTAACGTTCATTTAAACAGTTCACTAACGTAAACTTCTGAAATTGGGAGTTTTTTTAGACTGACAAGGTTGGAACCCAAAGCATCGTTTGGAGCACCTATTTCAATTAAGAATTAGGACACGATTTTGGCATCGAGCACTGCTGGTTAAACGTGTTTAAAAGTGCGTTTTAACACGGTCGTTCAATCATAGGAATTGACGAACCTTCAAGTTAAGTCGTGATTGCGAGGATATCATATAGTGGTCACATTTATTTCGAAAATACCTTTTCGTGATTTTTGTTTAAATAATGGAAAAGAAAAAAAATATGGGAAATTTTACTTTTCAAATTTCCCATTATGGTACCAAGCATCTTGAAATGAAAAATGTGCATTGGCAGTTTTGGTTTGGACAGCGTTAAAAAAAATGCAGTCATAAATGCTGCATCCGTACTTTAAGTTTTGTTATAAAAAACACCGTGTTCTTAGGTAAGCCAAGTGCAGACAAGCTCGTATCCTTTCGCCATATTTCATCCTCATCAATTTTTCATCTCCTTTCCGGGAAAGCCAGCAAAGGACATGGAGTGAAAATTCGCGACAAATGCCTCGTGAAATATTAATGCGTTTCCTATCCGGCTAGACCGGAAGCATTAAGTATTAATTAACATTTCTAAAAAACTCGAATCCGTGCAGGTCCTCTAGGGCCGATTAAGCGAACGTTGTCGATTTTTTGGCGCATCTTTAATCATTTATGAGAAATACTGCGTGATCTTTATCTCAGAAGAGAAAGTTAACAAACCTGCTTGTTTAATGTCTGGTCGCAAATATACAGTGTTTATACAGTGTATTATGTTTTAAAATAATAACACATTCCAAATTGTGAACCATAAACTAGTGTTGTACAGTAAAATAAAAGCTTTTATGGTTATCCAAGTGGCTGCGAACAAGATTAAGAAAGCTGTTTTCTAGTCGATTTAATCGTTCTCAACACCATTTATATCGAAATGTATTCCCAAAAGCGGCAGTTTCCGGGTTATTGGCGAGCCCAACTCAAATGTGAAAAACCAGCTCTGTCCATATAAATGAATTTCGCGGATAATTTAGGTGCTTGTTCCATCATTTGTCACGAACCTTCCAACAATCCAAGCGTTGAAAAATTACAAATCTATCGCATTGTTCACAACTTTGCCAACTTCACAATGATAAGGGTTCAATGGGACAATTTCGAGAAGATTTAAAACTGAAAAGCCTAATTAAAACCGTGGATACGATGCCCGGATTTTGCTCATTGTTTCTTGGAAAATTAATTTCGCCGGTGAAAGGCTTCTGTCAGCGTGCAATTTCGGCGAACGATAATGGGGTTTGCGGATGAATGAAATCATCTTCTGATCAAATTCATCCTTCATAATCAAAATAAGCCTACTTTTGAAACGATGTTTTTAATGGAACACTTCAATGAATGTGAGACAACGAGAAGGAATGAAGTCTAATGACGTCATCGGGACGAATATGAATGGAGATTTCGGTGCCCTCTTTTTCAAACGGATTAAAATAACCTTTTGTCTAACGTAAAAACTTAAGGACGATGAACAATGTATCTCATCATCAAGTTGTGCCGTCAAGCTTTACGTAGACAACTAGTTTGTATTAATAGTTAATACAAATTTAGACAGAACTTGGTGAATTTTGCATTTCTGAATCAATAGATTTGATCCACTGCATCGACTCAATTGAAAAAAACCAACAAGACCGAAGAGTTAAAAATTGACCGCCATCTTTGGCGGTTCAAAGTGGAATCAAATTTCGAGTGTGGATCGTCAATGCGGGTTAACGTAAAATCGAACTGACAAAGTGAGGCAACCTTATTTGGAACAAATATGAGAATGACGATGTCTTCCGAGATTATTATCAATGCTATAGATCCGGTTTTATTTTATAAATACACTTGTAGTATAAAATTGCTAAGACATTACGTTTAGTTAATATTTCCGACAAGTGAATTAATCTTGATGATAAAAGGACACGTGTGTGTTAGCGTACCCAGTACGAGGAAATCTTTGAGCGCTTATAAATTATCCATATTGTGAATCTATGGTCAACTATCGTTTATGATAATGATGACATTTTTCCTATCAGTTTTCACGTATTCTGCAACATTATTTGTTTCTTAAACTGCGTTATTAACTTTTTTAACAATTATGAATCTATCCTCGCATTGCGCAGGGAAATACATGTACATGTATATGCAAATCAAATTTTCTCAAAACTTCATTATTAGCCTCAAATTGGTAAGGTTTGTATCATACATGCATGTACATTGCAATATAAAATCAACGAGTATCTCAGAAGGCGCGTATTTTAAATATATTTCAGGTCTGAAAACATAAAAAACTAAGTACAGATGCAACAAACGACGACCCAATACATCATGTGGAGATTGTGATAAAATATAATTTCATACCAAAAAAGGTGTTTCTCTTTGATGCCTTACAGCTAGCACTCTTTTCTGCACCTCAATGCACCAAACTTCAATTCGTGTTTAGTTCATAAGGGAGGGATTGGACTAGTGCCCATATTTTCTCAATTCTCCTTAGATTTGCAGCCAGAACCTCTTAAAAATAACGCCCCACTCCACGGCCATAAGATAGGCAGCGATGCGTTCAGATGCAGCTGAGTAAGAATGAGGTTCTGCAGAGAAACAACGGAATTTTAGGCCGAAAAGGTGCATTTTCAGAAAGTGTGCGGAAATCTTAGGGGCGAGAGGCAGGAATACATTCCCAGAACCGTCCCCTCGACGTTTTATAGGGGCGAATCCAGTATATGTACGAGGTATTTCGTAGAATGGAAACGATTGAAAGTGGGCAAACACAGACATGGCAAATATATTGGCAGTTTATGTCTTTCGGGCAGAATCACTCTGGAATGTGAGTTCAGGAGGATAAATATTGGCTCGGGCATCACCAAACACAGATTTATGGTGCCGTTGTCGAGGATGATTTTGAGAAACGTTGAAGCAGTAACGTGTGTGTATACTTAGCGTGAAAAGAAAAACAGTAATTCTAGACATATCTAAATGGCCATTTATGGTCATCTGCCAATAAAAAATCGCTGGAAATTTGAAAATGCCAAATTTAACAAGTTGCCTTTCGTTATCAATAAAAGAAGAGTCTCGAAAACATTCAATTATATTTCAAACGAATTTGTTTCTTATAGTCTTCCACAAGAACATCTTAATTTCGTGTCAGAAAAGTGATTTTGTTACACACAAAAAAAAATTACGAATCCTGTACATTCTAGAGTTAACACGCTGGACATGTTCGGTATTTGTGCCAAAATGAGCGCTAACTAATGCACCATATCTAACGTATGCACAGATCTGTATATAAAGGAGAATCCATTATGTAAACGAAAGGCATTGTGAAATATACTAATATGTAAATTTAAAATGTCAAATGCATATACTGTACATGTAGCTTGCAATGAAACAAGTTAGGCGTAACAAAATGTTTTGAAATCGAAATGCTTACGTGACAAATCGAAAGATTAATCCTGAGTAAAAGTACATGTGATTATCTAGCATCTGCTTGGAGAAAATGTATTCCAAAAGGCTTTTTTCATGTCCCAAAAATACGCAAATATATACGCTCTTTATTCTGGCGATGGATCGAGCGTGAGATTAACATATGTATGCAAATCAGCGGGAAGAAATAGATACGCAAATTTACAGCCTTAAGTCCACGATGTTTTACGATAAAAATCCCAGATTTATGCATTTGCTTTCGAGATTAGGAAGGCTTTGCGGATTTAAGTAAAAGTAATTCGACGATTCGACAAAACTAACAGCAAGGAACGCCAAAGCCTTCTCGTGTAAATAATTCATGCCAATGATTTTCGAGCAGACGCAAATCACGAACAACCGGTTTCTCAAAATCTAATCACCAAATCTAAAATACATGTATATAATTTCAAATGCATTTTTCTATTAACAATGTGCATTAAAATGCATTTCGAGCAAAGTATAAATAGCCTTAAAATATTTCAAATGTAAATCAATTAAAATATGTATAGGATTTGAACATATGCAGTAATTCAATATGCAATACAAAATGTCTAAAATAATGTATATTGTAACACTAATCGAGAAATGCTAAATTTCTTAAATGCACTGTAAGATATGCATGTATATTTGCAAGGCATTGCAGTTAATGTATCCATTAAAATATATAAATTTTTGTTGTTGTAAAAACTAGGTTATAATAATTATTTTTTTAAATACATTTTGCTCATCGCAAATGAATAAAAATGCATTCTTAGGCAAGGCATAATAAATGCTATTTTATGTACAGTAATAGATATTTATAACGCATTGAACGTAATACCATTACCGTGTAGACATGGGAAATTTGAAGTTATACGAATGGCGTTTTTTTTTTACAAAAGTGCGCACATTTTGACTAAGTGCACGAGATTAGCATATGTTTGCTCCCTTAATTTCGAGAATTTTTTTTTTTGGAAGACGATATTCAAATCATTACGCATTCGTCAATTCAATATATAGAAAAAAAATGAAAATGGAATGTGAAACGAAATTGGATTTTAAATCCAGTTTGATATATATTGAAAATATGTTTTTTAAAGTTATATTTTAAAAAAATGCAGGAACGTGACTTAATTGCAAAATAAATAATCTTTTTACACAGGAAAAAAACCGCTATCGAGGAGAACATTGAATTCATTAAAAATTCTCATTTTAATGGGGCTGCTAAAACTAACATTTAACGCATTTATATCTTGAAATGGACATTTCGTCGAGAGTTCAAACTTTTTACCAAACAGAATTAGGTTTGAGCATCCACTCAAACTCGGTGCGCATCTTCACTGTGCCTATTTTCTGAGCCACCCAATTTCATGAATAGGTAATTAAGCCAATTCAGATACACCCTGATTATTAGTTCGGCCATTCGACCAGCACCCGGAAATTCGATGAAATACGCAATTACGGACCAGTAATGACCAGCCCAATGGGTCGGCTATCGTAAGCCAAGCCACCGTTTATAATTACGAATATAAATGCAGGAAATCCTGGTCCAGCTTCAGCCAATTATGCAGCTCTGTCGTGGAGGCAACCGGATATTGTTCCTGACGAGTTTTCCTTGCCGCAGATTGGCATTACGTGAGCGCCTCCGAACAGCGTGTTTAGCAATTAAGTGACCGCAACTCCATTTGGCGCCTTTGATGGGAAGGCTCTCGAGACGAAGGCAAAAAAAATCGAGGTGCTCGGAGGTAAAGTGGTCATTTGTCACGTCACCGTAAACACTTTACTCGCACCAACAATGGCCATTTCGAACGTCCATTCTTCTGGTCATCCGAGAAGCGCGAATCACCTCCACCCCAAAATCGTTTTCGTTCTCGCTATGTGCACAATAGAGTCGTCCGGCTTGTTTCCATGCTGGGAAGTGCAACAAAACTGACCACAACCTCTGTCCACAATTGCTGAAATGAAAGCATCAATACACTGGAGGTAGAAGGAACGTTTTGCATGAGCATCGAGGGCTCAACTTGAAGAAATACACGAGTGCTACAGGATAATCAAAACGAAGCATCACAACCTTTTGTATAATAAGTACACTGCACTAGATGCGAGAACAATCGAATAGTTAACTTGGAAAAATCCCTTACAAAAAACAATACCCATCCATAAACACTCGCTGCTCAAAAGAATGTGAGAAACACGACAACAAATAGAAGAACACGCTTAAAGAGTACGTAATATATGTATACATGTAATGTGTTCCAGATATTACTGTATATTCGCATCAGAATAATGTATGTAGTATATGTTGAATATGGTTCTTTCAAATAAATTAATGCAAAAAACAATATTTGATATAATTAATACAAAGACAGTTCATATATTGAACTTGTCGTTTCTTGTTAGATGATGTTTTTTTATAAACATTCTTAAAAATAGCGACGCTTCATCTAAACATGATCAATTTATTGTTAAACTGGCAATGTACCCATATCTAAAGTTACCGAACACTCAATGTAAAAGAGCAAATGACTTTCTCGAAAAAAACTTGTCATTTCTAGTCTATATCGAGCTAGATACAGCTGAAAATTAAAGAAATAGTATTCGAGATTTATTTAATGAATCTCAAAATTCAAACATTTACAAACAGCAATCAAGGACCCCAACAGTTCGAAAATGCCTGCACTCCACCTATAACGCATTGCCAATATACATGTACATGTAGGACAAGAGCTTCATGACTACATTCAAATAAGTTCCAAATGTCCACACACACGGATATAGGAGTCAATTGAATGTATGTTTATGCGAACTGTTCGTACTCTGAGTGTTCGTTAAACGTGGTTTGTCTGTACAGTGCAGGCTTTGTAGAGGTCTCATGAGCTGTTTTCACGAAGACATTTTACATGACTAGAAAAAGGCAATGTTCCCTCCGAACGGCAATGAGCAGCTGGTGGCATTGGTTATTCAGGCAATGGACAGACCATATCGAGATATTTGCAGGATTTTCCTCCTGTTCCTCAATGTTTCCTCGGCACGTTCGCAGCGTCGTCTTTCCGCTCTTCTTATCTCGGAGCAAGCTAATCATCCCAGCAGCCTAATCAAATAATAATTGGCTTTTAGATCCAATTAACCGCTCACCAATCCCATTCATGCTTAATAGCGTTATATTCCTTTAAATTCCCCCAGAATTTGACTTAATTCCTAATCGAAGCAGGATCTGGAGCGCACGTCGTTCGGCTTTTCATCGCCAACAATTGCAATGATTCAAATAATTGCCGTTGATGGATAGAAACAGCGATCCGTTTGTGGGGTACAAATCCTGGGGGGTGGGGGAGGAAGATCGAGGGGAGACTCTTTCTTCTTAGTCGAATGCTCTTTTACGCTCATCATCATCATCATCATCATCCTCCGTTAAGTCTCGTGCGGGAAAAAAAAGGGCAGAACAAAATGAAAATGGTGGGATACAAGTTCCAATCAAAAGATACGGCAGATAGAACACGCATCCAGCAATTAAGTCGGTGCAACGATGAAACCCGAAGAGTCCTAAGATGCATAAAATGAGGCTAATGGAGTGGATCTTGGACCCCCCCCTCCCCACCTCCCTTTTACGAGCTCGTTAAACCGAGTGTTTCGCGGGATGAAAAAAAAACGAACGAAAATTTGCCAAATTAAGATTCCCCGAAATGCTAGATGGTCTATTTGAGAGATCACCGAGAGATCTACGCGATGTACAGCATCGTTGTTGTGAAGTCTTAAGAGAAAAGATCGAGAGCAATTTCGAACACAAATAGTGTAGGCCTAATCAAGACCCTAACAGTAAAATTCGTAACGCAAAATAAAATAAAATGTAGAACACAAAAAAATAAAATTTTGAATCCAAACTAACATTCCTTAATTCGCATGGAAAACCATATTGCAAGCAATTAGGAAACATTTTCTGGAACGAATTATGTTCCTTGAGCGGGGTTTATGTACCGAGTTCCTAAAACTTGGCTGCAGTTGCGAAGCATGCATCATTTCTCCACTGACCCCTAGCCACGTTTCTCGACTATACAACTCTTCTTCTGACCCCCATCCTTAAATTGTGCTCTCGGTGGCATATCTGGAGGGAAGTTAGTCTCAAACGGTTTCCACCGACGTCCGAGGCCGAGCGCTCCATCAGCGCTCCTCTCGCAAAATCTCGTCCAATTTATACGAAAACGCGCTCTTTTCTGCCTCTCGAAGATAACGAAAAGCGAGCGGCTTGCGCTTTCCCGATTACAAGTCGGGTGTCAACCGGTCAGGAAATATGGCGGCCATGGCCCACTCCACCAGCCATTCAGCGGTTATTGAGTGGCGGCCGGAAATAGTTTCCTCGCAATAACCGCTTCGGTTTCCGGCTCATGAATTCCGTCATTACTTTCGGTGGGATCAAAGCGTGGCTGCTCATGTGTGCGCAACGTGCAGGCCATGGGCCGAAAACGCGAAGGCAAACGAGGCCTCTCGGCACCTCGGGCTGTTCTGGAAGAAATATTGGCAATAGGCACCGAGTTCTTCAGAACTGGAGAACTCTGGCGAGTGATACCCGATGACCCGCCAACGATTCGGGTCAAACGCTTTTCGGGCTAGGAGTTCATCAGCAAAATTCATCGCCGATCAAACGTATACGAAACGCCAAGCCATGACTGTAGCAAAGACGTTCCTTTTGAAACGCAATTGGATTTAGAAACTTATATATAGTTTCTAATAAATGAAACGCATCTCGCTTCGAGCAATATGCGCCATCAGCATATAATGCATTGATTGCAAATGATTTTCTAAATGTTCCGGCGCTATACATTAATTCAAATGTACATACAGTATTTCGAAATGCATTTTAGAGCACACCAAGTTAGCAGAACACATGTTTCGTGGGGTTTTCAATGCATTCAGCGAAGCCAAACAAAGACTCCATCTAAGCAATCTTTGTTTTAATTAATTTCGAAATATACAGTAAGGGTACTCAGAGAGGCGTTAAATTGTTCTCGATTTGGGTACAATTCAGCGATTATGACAAATATGCGACATTTATTTTGAAGAGCCAAGCCACGTGACCAAATCCCGACTATTCATTGTTATAAGAGAGAGGCGGAAACAGTATCGAGGAGCTAGCCTCACTAACTGGTTTTGGTAAAACTTTTGTTAATCTAGAAAAACCCGTAGAAGAGAACTAAATAAAAAAATATAACATGAAGAAAAGTATATTGTAGCAAATGTTTGTTTATTATCCTTGGGGGTTAGATGACAGTTTATGGTAGGCGTTTGCCATTCTGAAGAAATACCAGAGGTTAGGTTCAGCCAGTTCTGAGAGGTATAGTTCTTGCAGAAAGCTATCGTTAGTTGAGACCTTCATATCCTTTGGCATGGTTAAGCGGAGTTGGGTAAGTTGGTTAACAAACTGCCAAGGTTTATTCCGATTCTTCAAATCAAAAAATCAATCGACGAAGCAAACATTGACCACCTCTATGGTGGTCCTCGGAATGAACCTTGGCAATTCGTTAAACAAATGAATATTCAAGAGTTGGTCACGTGGCTTGGCTCTTCAAAATAAATGTTCCATATTTGTTATAATAGCTGAATTGTGCCCAAATCGAGCACAATTTAACGCCTCTCTGAGTACCCTTAATATATTACTCAACACATCGTTGGAAATAGTTATACTCGGTGCTGTTTTGAGAAGTCTTTCAAAATGCCTATAAAGCCTTCATGGTTATAAAACATCCCGAAATGTATTCTAAAATATGCAATAGAACACAATAATCAAAGTGCTCGTGAAAATATAGAGATTTGTGTTGGCGCGAACATAATTAACATATGCAGAATAAACGTTTTTTTTGAAGGTTTTAGAAGAATTTTGTATTTTCCGCTATCACATTCTACAACTTACACGTGTTTCCTTACTTCGTTGTCACATTGTTCCGTAATGTCATTTTGAATCTAAAACCTAAAACTGCGTTGCGATGACATTAAATAGCCATTCCAAATTTGAGAGGAATTGACATTCAAAGGCTGCGCCAAACGCCAATTAATTTTTCGCGCAGCCATTCAAGTGCTAATTAGCATATTGAGTTGAATATCATTGGAAGGGCATTAAAATGAAACTCTTGCGCTATAAGCGTTAATGTCATCACGATGTTGCGTATAAATGCTTACGTGCCGCATTAATTTTGGGAAACAGTCGATTAGGTGGCATTACACGCATACTGATCATAAAGCTGAACCTATCAATTATTGTTTCAAATAGCAAACCATTTTGTTAAAAATTGGTGGTTCGAAATATTAAATCCAGAAGCCAAGAAAATAAAATAAAATAAATGTCCACGTATTCTATCTCGGTCTCTGTTAATACGACAGTCTTCATCGAGATTCAGACTTGATAACGAAAGAAACTAAACTCAAACGTACTGACAGAAGGTCGCCATTAATACTCTGGTGTTGATGCAGCTGCAGGACGCCAAAAATAAACACGCGTCTTTCTTGTATGCTTTATTTTCAGAAAGGCTTCACGTTTCTGGCACGGATGCGCAATGCAAATGAATGCGATTTTGGAGCGGTAAGTGAAGCCTGCGTGGCTATTTCAGCTCTGGTCGAGAAGGAAAGCTCTAAGGTTTAAAGAACGACTTACCTGCCCTAACTCTGATGTCCCGACTGACAATTTTTCCCAGGTTGCTGGAAGCCTTACACCTGTAGACAGTGGCGTGCACATCCTGCCTGTATTCTTGCGCCGCAAACGGCGCAAAGTGTAAAGATCCGTTGGAGAGCACTTGGCGGAGTCCGGGAATTTCCGCCAGGGATTTTCCATCGGCGTAAGTCCAGCTTATCGCGGGTTTTGGAACGCCATCGGCCACGCAGTCCAAATGACCGCCCGTGTTATTGGAAAAGTCCAAGACGCTCTGGGGCTCCTTCACAAAGGCCGGGATTGAATTCGATAGTCCTAAGGAGAAATGCGCGGCTAATCCTGAAATAAATAAAGAGAAATATTGAAGAATGAAGGGAAATAGCAACACGAGTTTCGGTTGTTTACACAAGCACAAACATTCCGAAAATTGAAATCAGAACAATTTATTTCATACAATGTTGGCTCGTTTAGAAAAGCTTGAAATCGCTACAGACTCTTCGCATTGTTATTATTAGGCTATATATGCTCGTTTTAAATCGGTAAAAATTTGCAGCGCCAGCTTTGTACCAAACCTAGAATCATGGCAACTGGGAATAAAGCTGCCAATTTTTAATCTCAAAATCTGAAGTGATCCATAGGCGCCCTGTGGCTCCATCATGGCGCCATCTGGAGAATTACCTCAAAAGAGACAAGGAGGAACGTGGCGCTCCATGCAAACGACCTTCGACGGTGAGCCATATTACGGAGAAGCTCGAAATTATGGGGAGAAATAATCGCATAAACCCCGGACCATGTTAGGCATGTTTGACAACGGCAACAGGATACGAAGACAGCCGGTAAACGTTGGACAAGTCAAGATCTAAGCGTTGAAAACTGCAGAGATTTCGCAGAGCATAGCTTCCAGCGTATGGAAAGTTGCGTGCGAATGTCAGACGTTGCCCCTCCCCCTCCTCGATAAAACAATCTAATAAAAAGGTGGCTGCCCAATGTGACATGTTCAATAAAACACCGATACAACAGCCCGTAAACAAAGCCGTAACTCAGCACGCAAGATGAAACGTTTCGTAATGAAAATGGCAGCCAGAGGATTCGTGCGAAATGATTCCAAAGCAAAAGAAAATGATGGAAGAACGTAAAATATGGTTAGTTTCGACAGATGAAATATTTTAGAAAGAAAGTCAGTATCTTAACAGACAATCATGGGCAAGAAAGAATAGAAGTTGATAAATGCCATAACGTCAATGCAATTCTAATTCTAATTCTAATTCTAGTATTTACCCTGCAGTCAGTAGATTAGTACCATTTGGCAGGGGGATCCTTATGGTTCCCAACACCACAAT
>JAQGAO010003622.1:0-16646 GCA_034697705.1 Ommatoiulus sabulosus | reverse complement strand
TGCTAATTGAAAACGCATTAGCACTTGTTAGCCCGCTGGGTGGCGCCAGTGGTCGGTAAGTAAATTCCTTAATTTAAAATTCTCAATGTGCTCCCACTCTAATGCAGTAACAAGTTAATTACATTCTTTAACTTTCGAAAAAGATTTTTATTTCAAATATTTCATTTTATAATTATCTTGGCCATAACTTCCGTAGAGAATGCATTGTTTGTAGAAACTATCAACAATGTATTTTATATTGCGGCTTCTTGGTCAGTTATCAGGATTTTCCCAGACCTGCAAAACCTGGAAAAGTCAGGGAACTTGAAAATGTCTGGATATGTCAGGGAAGAATGACTTATTTTGAAAAAGGCATGGAAATTCGATGTATTAATGTTGACACAATCCACAATTTATGCTTCTAACGTGGTTAACTCAGGGCTCTTTTGCAAACTTTTTTTAAAAAAAATGTCAGTTGAAATTCGCCAAATTTTCAACAATTTCAGAGGACAAATTGGCAAAATATTCTACAGTTTCCGAGGTCAAATTTGCAAAATTCTTCACAGTTTCCGAGGACAAGTTTGCAAGATTTTCAATTTTCTCGAGGAGTAAATTGGACAATTTTGAATCTATTCCGAGGATAAACTTGCAAATTTGTCAACGGTTTCCGAGGCCAAATTTGAAAGACGTTTAACATTTTCCGAATACAAATTTGTAAAAGTTTCAAAAAAATTTCATGTTTATTTTGCAAAATTTTCCAATTTTTAGTTGGAAGTAAATTTTACCAAATTATCAGCGCAAACAACAAGTTTCGAGTACAAATTTTCAAAACTTTCAACATTTTCCGAATACAAATTTGTAAATGTTTTTACAAAAAAAAATCCAATTTTTTGTAGGAAGTAAATTTTTCAAAATACCAATTAATGCAAAACACGATTTGCAAAATCGTGTTTAACATCGGCACATATCAATGTTATCGTTGGTCAGGGAAAATTGTTTAGAAACCTGTTACCTGGAAAAGTCAGGGAACTTGAATATGTAATTGCTGGGGGAACCCCGGCTATTTCCATGGAATGTGTTGAAGATGAAAATGTAACTCGTTGACAGCAGAAACAAAGAGTGTGACAACTTGATTCACTACAGAATAAATTGCCACTGCATCCCACTGGCCTATATCGATACCCACGTGTGCGCAATTAAATTGGTTTGAATTATTTCGCCGTTTATGGGGTCAAAATGACTCGGTTGATCGTGATCAGCATTGAGGTCTACTAAAAATTCAATTAATGAAGTTTTTCGATCGAAATTCTACTTTTAGTCTAAAAGCGCAGTGAACATGTAGCTCAATGTTAGCAAAAGGGGGCTGGGCAATAGAATCGTGTGTTCTACCGTTAATGTCCGTTATATCTCTTCAAATATATTTTTTTTAAAATAAAATTATGTAGTCTTCACGCGTATAGTAAATCATCGACCCAAGGCAATAATCTGCCTCTAATCATCGTGCTTTTTTTTACGTTTTAGCATTTTTGACGTTAGGTAAAGCAAAAAAAGTAACACGATTAAAATTGGCCAAGTCAGCCGTCACTGGTATGAACTTGTATTTATGTGGTCATTACCGTCCACTCGAGTTTTTTTTAATCGTATTTTTTTTTCCTGGAAATCTAGCAATTGGTTTAGAAATTGAAGGCATCTTTGACGTAATGATGTTTAGATTAAATAGGCCGAATTTTGAACTCTTTCGTAAATCTTGCTTCAGCACCATCATTTTTAAAAAAATCTGATGCGAATTAGGTGATATTGTGTATTGCATAATGCAACTTATTTTCAATTTAAATTGGATTTTAAGTGCACTATATAACGTGCAGAAGAAATTCTTTTTAGAATTTCATCCTATTTTTTCATAAAAGCATAAAAGAGAAGAGAAATTATGGCCAGCTTGTTAGGAAATAAGTCATGCAGTCCAAAATTGAAAGTATTGGTAAATGTTGTATAATCGAAAATTCTCTGTCATTGGATGTTCCTCCATATCTGACATCTTTTGTTGAGAAAAAATTTGTTCCGTTTGGCCTCGTCTTCTGAGATTGAAATGAAAGTAGACCGTCCGGTTTCAGCTTTAAATTTGACATGCTAATGAAATGTAGGAGTTTTGCATGAGGAATAAAATGGAGGCTGGGGATGGCGCGTATTTGGTTGACCGAATTTCTGCTGTAAATTTTCCCCACATTTTTGGTTAGTCGGTTTGAGGAGTGCTTGTTGTTAATAAGTTTTTTTTTTACACATAATATTCCGTATAATTTGTAGATCGGGGCATTTCTTATAATGCGATCACTGCATAGTTAGCATTTGCTCATAATGAACTATTAACCTCCATGAAATTACTCGAAGAGTGAGCTGTTTATCAAGTAGAGCGGTGTAAAATGTCAGGTTTTACCCCTGAGGTCCTCGTTTTTACATCGTTGACCAACATGTAATCGAGTTAAATGAATCTTTACCCATATCTGAGTTATTAAATTATGCCATGGATAGTGTACATTGCTGTCGCATGACTCACTCACCAAAATTCATTGAGATTACATGTATCTGACATTTTGACAAACAAACTTCGGGGTTTTGAAATTTTGTTCTGAAATTAGTTTGGGCAAGTCGCTAACAGTTTTATATTGATGCGGTACTTATTTTACAGGGTTCCACCATACCTGGAAAAGTCAGGGAAGAATGATTTATTTTGAAAAAGTCAGGGAAATTCAATGTATTAATGTTGCCACAGTTGAATCCAAAATTAATGCTTATACGTGGTTAGCTCGGGGCCCATTTGCAAACTTTTGTTAAAAAATTCTGCCCAAATTTGCAAAATTTTCAACAATTTCAGAGGAAAAATTTGCAAAATTTTGACAGTTTCTGAAGAAAAACTTTTGAAATTTTCCACGTTTCCCGAGCTTAAAGTTGCGAAATTTTCCACGTTTTACGAGCACAAATTAGCAAAATTTTCGTTTTTTTTCGGAAGATTCGTAAAATTTTGAACAGTTTCCTAGGAGAAATTTTAATTTTTTTGAGTACAAATTGGCAAAATTTCAACATTTACCGAATACAAATTTATGAAATTTTCAAAAACTTTTCAGGATAATTATGCAAAATATCGATGCAAAACACAATTTGCAAAATCGTGGATAACATTGGCATATGTCAACTTTGTCGTTTGTCAGGGAAATTTGTTTAAAAACATGGAAAAGTCAGGAAAGTTGAACAAGAAATTTCTGGGGGAACCCTATTTTGGTTAATTTAGGATAATCCGTGCTAAAATATACATGCATATTTACAGTATGTTCTATGTTAACGGAAATGTAAAGCTACGCCCACACTGAAAGAAACATAGAGGAAATTGTTGCTAATTGTTGCAAGTTGTTTCTGGAAAAATAAACTTATGTAAACATACTGGAGCATTCTGTCCACACCAGACATGCTTGTTTCTAAAAAGTAAACAACCAAGTGAATGGAACAAGCAACAAGCTGCCCAGACTGAATCAGCAGCAATATAATACTACACATCATGCGTAGAATTGCACGTGCAGGATCTCACAGAAACATAAATGCTTACCCGTGTTGCTAAACTTCCTTTGATCTTTACAAATGATATTTTCATGGAAACATGAAACTTAGGAGAGATTTTGTTTCTGTTGCCATTAACAATAAGGAATTTTTGGTAACACTGAGGAACACATACTTTAGGACGAATTTGAAGGAGCTGGCTAAAGAAACAATGTTCCTCTATGTTTCCTCCAGTGTGGACGTACGCTCGTAGTTTTAGGATCAAACCTTGCATACCAGATTAGAATCAGAGGCTAAAAAATAATGAAAAAAAATATTTTAGCTGCCATAACGTTTGTTTTGTGTCATTTCAACTATGCCTCTTAGCCTTAAAAGTTGTTTTATCGCCGTTTCGGTATCATCCTAGATCCCCTCTAATTTCGTGACTTGCAGTAATTTTTTCTTCTGATCTCGTTTTGAAACATCTTTGCGAATGCCCAGATCTTATCTTACAAATGCCTTTGGTGATCCATTCTAGCGATTTACAGCACTTCAAAATGCAAGGCTAAATAAAAATGATTTGCATTATGCTTCAAGGATAGCGGATTCCTTTGAAAATTCATATTGATGATGATAATCATAATTTTCTTAATTGTCCATCTTTTTAACTGATGTACTGTATACGCATGATGCTAAACTGTTTGTACCGGTTTGAAAAGCTTCTGAATTATTCATGCCTCACATTTCCCCACTTGCAGGAACATTGATTTGGGAGATATTCTCACCCCCGAAGTTAAAGCAAAGCACAAAGATACCGTTTATGACCTCTTGGCGAATATCGTCCACGACGGAGAACCAGCTTCGGGCAAGGGCACCTACAGAGTCCACGTTCTGCACAAGGTAAGACGAGTTTCTTGTATCTTCCATTGAAGGACTGTACCTGGTTTTCCAGGCAGTCCTTATCTTTAGATAGTAATTTATAAATTGGGCTATTAAGCAATTGCATTCCATCACCATCACTTCTAAGATCATATTAATCAAGACTTACATAGTGATGAATTAAACTGGATAATATACGTGTGCATGTAACTGAGATCCCAGTACTATATGCCATGTCCATGCTGTACATGTAACTGAGATCCCAGTAATATATGCCATGTCCTGGAAATTAGTGAAATAACTGACTTCCAACTGATGATCTAACCCCATTCTCATTGTAGACTTGGTATACCTTCACTTACACTAGCTTTCCTGAATTTTTAAGAAAAATGTTTTTGGTAGATTTTATTAAAACTATAGTCTATAGTGGACATCTGAGCGCACATTTGAGGATTTTCTCTGATACCCTGGATAATATTTATTGCATTGATGATTGGTCATTTGTACTAAGCCTATATAGTAGGCGAATAGTCTTTGCTTTGATATTCATTATTGCCACATCATTGGCTGTTGAGATCACGTGGCAAAAGGCAGCCATTTTAATCATTGTTGACATTTCTCACCATGATGGGAAATATTGACGTAAAAAGGTGCTCTTCTTGTACCGTGTTTATTTGTAGTGCAGTCGATGTGGCTTGCACATGTTCTGCCAAATCATTGGGTATTTTAACAACATAAACGCCGAGAGATCCATTGTCAGATAGTAAACCAGGATATGAGCAAATGCGAACCTGTTGGTTTTTTTGTTTGTTTAATATTTAGAATTTGGGAAATGTAAGTGTTGAATGGAGGAACACTGGAAGTCTTTGCTGTGATAAGAGCTGTCTTCTAGATATACCCTGTCTATCCAGTAGCCTTTGCTGCTACAATAGACGTAAATATTCAATAACCCATAATATTGATATCTGGGGCAAAATTCATGGACTGCAGAAGTTTATCTTGCCGTCTACCAACTTTTTACATTGCTTTCTTTCCAAGTGCCAAGAGTAATACAATATGTTTTTATCATAAACTTAATTCTTATCTGCTCATGCTGTGTAGCAGGCAGGACATTGGAGTTCCGCATAGCAGCCAGACTGTTACCAGTTGATACCAACTCAAATTGCCCTTTTTTGCCATGGAAATATTTTAGTTTGACACAAACTGGTTATTGCAATAGAATCAATATATTAATTTCCAGAGCATATCACAATTTTATTAATTAAGCCATGCATGCACTTTAATGGCGGTGTTTTTTTGGCGACATCTAGTTGCTGTGTCGCTCTGATAACCAGAGTTTTCACAGTCGTGTTCTGCTGATTGCTTGCGGACAAGCCTGCGAATTTCTATGCTTCCAAAGATTGGAACTAATGAATATATTGTTACTTTTCATTAAGTTTCCGAACTGTCAGTGCCTAAAGGTTACGTAAAGAAATTTAATCTCATAGAACTTGAACCTGGACCACAAACTGTTTAATTGTCAACTCTTAACAATGCAGAACACACTGACAATGTGTTTCTGAATAAAACTAAGTGCTTCTCCTGTGAAATAGCACAGAAAAACACCATTCTTCGCATGGTATTTAATTGCCATAAGTGTAAAAGCCCACTTCTGTTGACCTTCCAAGAAACCAAAATGATGGGAGTTAATAATTCATAGCTTTGAACCTAAATTGACCTAAGAATTGGGTTCTGTTGTTTATCCACTCCATGTGATGCCATCAGGAGAGAAAACGATTAATAAAATGACGCATATTGGTGGAGTATTCCTGCTGTTCTTGCGCCCCATTTGCTTTCAAAATTTTACTGCTGAAGATGTTTTTACGCGTTGATATATTTTGAAAATAGGCCAAATTCTTTACGTTGTGGAATTTAATTTCATAATGTCAAATTTTCACGTGCTACTTAAATTGCACGTGGTTTGCTCAATTTTTGATGGATTTAAAGGACATCATCAAAACTTTGACCCAGTTTATCAGAAGCCATGTCTCGAATAGGTCACGCTTGGCAGTGTGATGAGCAAGGTCACTAAGTTATTGTTATTATTGAGCATTCTTCTGAAAACACATTAATCTGTGCCTGTAATGTACAGGTAAATTAATGTGTTTTCAGCGTTAATGCATAGAAACGATATCGAGCCTGAATGACTTCATTGTAAACGGCGCAGTTAAATCCTATCTTACCTTGTCCTATAACTGCCCAAATACATTTGCAAATATGCTTACATGTAAATTGGAACACATGCATTTCAAAATTCATTTTGCTGTATTAAAATGAATTTTAACTACATTTTGAAATGCATTGCCGAGAAATCAATATAATCAGAATATGCAAATTGTATTTTGAAATGCATTGACCAGAATACAATGACAATAATAAATTTTAAAATGCAATAACAAGAATATGCAAAATGTATTTTGAAATGTAATAACAAGAATAGGCAAAATGTATTTTGAAATGCAATAACAAGAATATGCAATATGTATTTCTAAATGCAATAACAAGAAAATGCAAAATGTATTTTCTGAATGTATGCATTGACCAGAATACAATGACAATAATACATTTTGAAATACAATAACTAGAATACGCAAACTGTAATTTGTAATGCATTACACGTGTTCCAATCTACTGCACATACAGTATACTGTATTTTAAAATGCATCACTTTTTAAAGTCTTAAGTAATGGAGACGTGGATTCTTCAGTTATTCCCTTGTCCATACAAAGTCACAGACTGCTGTATTTTAAACGTAGAAATCTATACAACCTTACATTCGTTTCAGGTTTCGTTATTACCCCATTCCATTATTCCGAAATCTGAACTTTTATATGACCTTAGCCTCGGGTTTTGTCACTATTATAGCAGAAACTAATTTATTTGTAACCTTTCAAATCCTTTCTCCAATTGATATCCTTCTGATTTGGCTGGGAAATTGAACGCAGTAAAGCTTCGACGGATTTCTTTCATTCCATCGGGGTTAAACTGATGTTCTCTTTGAGTTTCCCATTGTTATTAGCTCAATTTCGTGGAGTTCAGCTACGAAGATGACTCCGCTGCCGTGTCCTTACGATTTTCTCATTATTTTCCTCGCCGACCATTGAAATGCAACGAATAACAATGTATTGGCTTTCCTTTCATTTGAATATCGAGAACATGGCAGTGGTCTACATTTTTTTTGCGTAAAGAAGGTCAGGTTAAGCCATTCGCTTCTTCACTTGGCGATAGTGAAGCCAAACAATTCATCAAGAATGGAAAGTGAGCGTGACGTGATAAATATTCCTTCTTCTTGGTCCTCAAGATCACCTGTGGTCTTATGGACCATCTCTAGTCTGATGGAATGTTGGTCCTCAAGAGCGCTGATGGATGCAGCCTCCTGGTTTTTATTGACCATCTCTGTTAGAATGGAATGCGTTGATTTAGCTGGTCACGTGTTACCAACTTACCCACATCATTATTTAAATTTGAATGTATTTGTAACAAAATATATTTTGCATATCAAACTTTGTTTTAAATGTATCTCTTAATGTATGTATGCATTTGCATTGCATTGAAATTAGTTAACCTTATAAAAAATATATGTATTTTCTAAAACAAATTTTACAAAATGTATTAAGAAACCTAAAATGAAACGTATTTGTAACAAAATATATTTTAATAATTAACTTTGTAAATATATTTTGCATATCAAAACTATTTTTTAAATGCATCTCAAGGCATTTTCATTTAGATTTGGGTAGCGACGATATTTAATTTATACCTAATTTTAACCCCTGGACCACGCAGCAGGATATTTTAATAATATCTGCATTCTAGGACAACCGTCGGACGTAAAAAAAAATCGAAAGATGAATTGCTAGTCGTGTTGTTTAATAGCGCCATATCCTGTAATTCCGTAACCCCTTTGTCATGTTTTTTTGTTGGTTTTTTTCACGAGGAGGTCGAGACTTCAGCCTTTTCTGATGTTTTCAGAAACCGCACGAATGTAACATGTATCAAATTGAAACGAAATCCTAGTTTTTTTGTCCATTATCATTGTTATTACAAGGACTATTAGCGGGATTTTATATCTAGCAGACTAACACCAATCCCAACTGAATACGAAGTTGATGAACAAGGCATCATTTAACGTTAATTTCGGAGGATTATCAAAAGTCTGAATGCATGTTCTTAAGCTTTCATTTCTAATAGAACGGTATAATAGACTCCAGATTATCCGGGGTCGGATTAAACCTGGTTTGCGAGTTTTCCGGGGTTGTTATTTAGTAATATGTGTCAGTTTCATTTCCTGTCGGACATTATATTGTACGTATTTTGCTACAGTTCATGGATTGACTACAACTTTAACAGGGTTACCCCAGACCTGAAAAAGTCAGGGACGAATGACTTATTTTGAAAAAGTCATGGAAATTCAACGTGTTAATGTAGTCACAATCCAAAATGAATACTTCTACGTGGTTAGCTCAGGGCAGATTTGCAAACTTTTGAAATTTTTCCAGTATAAAATTTTTCCGAGGACACGTTTGCAGCATTTTCAACTTTTTCGAGGATAAACTTGCAAAATTTTCTACTTTTCCTAGTACAAATTTTCCAAATTTTTTATCTTGTCGTAATACAAATTGAATGGTCTCTGTTTTCCATTAAAAATTTCAATAGTTTCCCAGGACAAATTTCTAAACTTTTTAACAGTTTACGGCAACAAATTTCAGCCTTTTCCGAGAGCAAATTTGCAAAACTTTGCAAAATATGAATTTGTAAAATTTTCATAATTTTCTTATGCTAGTTTTGTAAAATTTTCAACATTTTCTCATCTTAGTTTTATAAAATTTTCTTATGTTAATTTTAAAATTTGTCGATTTTTAAAAATCGATGATAACGTTGGCGTAATTTAATTTTGACATTGGTCGGGGACATTTGCTTGAAAACCTGGAAAAGTCAGGGAAGTTGAATAGGAAATTTATGGGGGAACCCTGTTTAAAAATCCCAGTATCTACTGCGTCATGATATTGTTTTTTGTCTAGGAAATAAACATAATAGACATATTTTTTTGTCAAAGAGATAGCTATTTCCCACGTGAGTTTTAAAAGTGTCAGACTTTGTCTTATACAGTGGTTTTTGTGTTTATTGAATTCTAGCTGCCAACACAAATTGAATATTAAGGAAGGTTATATTTAAACAACGAAGTTAAAAACATCGTTCTGAATACTAAGTTTTAAAATGTTTGGACCCTTTTTCTTCAATGAAACAACAGTGCATGACCTCCACCACCTAAATTATGTTGCAACATTTTGTTTATTCCACATTTTTATCTGCAAAACACCGTTTTTCAACGAGATGCTCGTCCACCGCCGCATTAGACTTAAATTAAAGTCTATAATCTTGAAGTTTTCGGTGTCTTTGAAAAACCTTGTTTAATAATTCAACGCGAGTTGGTAAATATTTTGTTTAGAACTTTGAAATTGGAGGGATAATTTTTGTAACCCTGTATTATACTAATTTATGTTATGTATACCTTATACCGTAAAGTAACGGTAAAGACCTGAGTGTAGGGTAAAAAATGGAAGAACTCGCTTAATACGAATTTCTGATATTACGAAATCATAGAAGAAATTGATTTTCTTAGTATTGATACCTGTAATGCAGAAGATAATTATTGCATTGTTGGGGTACAACAAAGCATCGGCAGCTCATCAAAATTGTACGTTAACCCGAGATCAAATTTAGCTTGAGATTGTCATTGTATTCCACCATCAATCAAAATAGATCAGACAACAACTATATGATAATATAATATTTATGGATGGTCCCAAGTACAAATTGGATAAATATTTTATCATTACACCGTATATGCGTGGCATGTACGTGACATCGTTGTTTTATAGGAACACAAGCCGGTTTGCCCGGGCTGTACAGACACAATTCAAATTATTTTCGGAAGTTGCCCATGGTCCTTTAATTATGCATTATTGTAACCTGATTAATTTGTATATCATTATGCAAACCATAATGGCAAATGCTGAAAAGCCCGGCATTGCCTGGACCGATACTAAAATTCTGATGATGTCATCCAGTACACTTCTTACGATGACATTCTTAGCATTTTTAGTGACGGCATTCGTACGTTTTTTCGTATTAACATTTTGTTAAAGATTAATCGGACATTACCAGCCCACCTGCCACATACATACATCTCTTCTTTATATACATGTATATATTTACACATATATAGATATAGATAGATTTAATCGGGCATTTTTTGTGAAGATTTAATCAGACATTTTTTTGAAGATTTAATCGGTTAATCCGATTAATCGACCCCTGCCACAAACCGACACCCACCCACATCTCTTCTTTATATACATGTATATAGATAATTATATAACTTTTTATGTATCGGATTCTTGATTTGGAATCTGAAAACACTGATAAAGATATCCGACTTGTTAATATTAACGCAGTAAGTGTAGCCTACTAGATCAGAATGGCACCCATAGAAATGCTTTGACAATGGGAAATAAATTTGATGTTTTCAGAGCCATCTATGGTGCATTCTGCTCAACACCAAGGTATGCAAGATTTTGTAATGCAAAACAGGGTTTTCAAATGGGACTGTTAAAAGCGTTTTTATGTGTGGGAGTCATTGTGGAGCTGACTGGGATGGAATCTCATTATTTTGCCTAGAACAAGCATCTATAAACACTAGAACAAAACCAAAAATGGATTCTCATTAACATTACTCAATCCGTTTAATCAACTTTTTTTTGTAAATGGATCTGTTGTGACCAGGTTTATGTGTGGGAGACTTTGAGGAGCAATATACATGTGTAGGAATATTTTGCTCAGGAAAAACAACGCACAAATGAATTCCCATTAACATTCAGTCGGTTTAATCAATATTTTTTTTGGAAATTTACTTGGTGTAACTCGCACCTTGCACGATGTCGAGGAAGTCGAAAGTAGTGTTTCAGTCATTTTTCAATTACAATTCGATCGATAATACCCCCATTTTGGAAGTGACACAACATAGCTTAGGCTACTTTATTTCTCGCAAAAGCAAGTTTTAAAGCCGCAATTGAAACATGCAACCACTGGAAAGTGAAATGAGACTTCCAGCAATTTAGCTGAAACTATATATATGCGGGAAGCTAAGACGTGTCGGATATTTTTTCGTTTGTCTTAATACGATCTTAATCCGGAAATTGGCGTTTTTTTTTTTAGTTGTCACTTCTGAAGTGGGCGTGCGAAATTAGAAATGCTTTGACGATGGAAAATATGTTTCCTATTCCCTGTTCCCAGAGCCCTCTATAGAGCATTCTACACATCACCAAAATACAGAATGATGTGGCATAATTGAGCAGGTTTATTTGTAAGATATACTCTGGAAACATCCATAAGCACTAGAACAAAGCCTAAAATAAATTCCCATTAAATTCCATCCGTTTCAGCTTTGATCACGCTCTCATCAAAGTAAACTTACAAAGTGAGTTCGCATGACAATTCACTTCAAAGTATACTGTGAAATAAAGGTGCTTGAAAGTGAGAAAAAACGACAAGAAAAGATTTAAATGCAACCCTGGACCCAAACATGGATTCTTAAACATGACGGGTTTTCCCCAGACCTGGAAAACCTAGAAAAGTCAGGGAAGAATGACTTATTTTGAACAAGTCAGGGACAATCGTGGAAAGAATTAATGTTTCCACGTGGTCGAAAGTTAGTGTTTGGGTTATTCCACAATTTATTAAGAAATTCCAAAAGAATCGTGCCGCCCACTATTGTTTCCTATTCCTAGAGAGCCTATACTCCCGGTTCACAGCGCCATCTATGGAGCATATACTACTCAACACCAAAATACTTTGATATTGCATGATCGAGCAGGTAGGAGAGTCTGGAAACATCCATAAGCACTAGAACAAACCGAAACATGAATTCCCATTAACATTTAATCTGTTTAATAATTTTTTTTTTGGAAAAGTACGCGGTGTTATTCGCACCCTTCAAGAGATTGAGGAAGCCGAAAGTAGTGTTTGGGTCATTCCACAATTAAGAATTTCCAAAGGAATCGTGCGTGCAACCCCCTATTGTTCCCCAACAATAGGAAATCGATCGAGTACGATTATTAAATATATTTTTAATAATAGGTTTTTCTCTCGGTCTTGCGCTGGGCGAATGGGAAAACTTCCATCGATTTGACCCGTCAGGGGGCCTCGGAACCCCCGCAATTTTGGTGGTTAAGGCCAAAACCTTGCCTTTATTTCAATTTTCTCCAGATTGGTCGAGCCTGACCCAGAGATTTTTTAGGTGAAATGTAGGTTTATATAGAATTTTTTTTTTCTTTTTCATTTTACACGAAGACAGTCCCTAATTGTCAACGTTGCTAGCAACTGGCAGGTGTCTTAATTCGCAATCCCAATCCGTGACCTCGTATTAACGGCGCACACCCACATGTGTGTGCCAATTACGAATTATCGGGCGTCCCGCGAAGCTGTCCCCACACCTTTCCTTTCGGATGTTATCGTGTGTTGGCGCCTACCTGACATTTTATAGGCTTCTTAGGCAGGCACCGATGAAACTGTGTCATCATCGTTCTAGGAACGGTTTTCCAGCAGGTGGTACGTGTCATTGGAATGGGAGCGTGGACTGCAGATCTGGTCCGATCGAACGAAAACGGGCTCATTTATGGGATTTTTCTTTGGCTTTTGAAGCTGTTTTTCGAAGAATTTGAACTTGGCCAAAATGGCGGTTTATTGACCTTTTTGAGGGTGGTAGACCCTATCTATACCCGTTATGCTGAAGTTGCAGGACGTAACTCCTGGCGTGAATAATCATTGCTGTATCTGGAAGCCATTTCATCCCAAATGTAGGTTTGTGCTGTCCGATTTTCCTCCAAGGCTTGAAAATTCGGTGCATTTTCTGGTGGTTTTTGAGAGGGTCTGCCGGTGATCCATTGTCCAGGGGAATTTTACGAACATTTTAAGCATGGTTTTAGGCATAACATTAAATAGTATCAATAAAATGGTCTGATTATTGATAACGAAGGTAGTAAATAACTATGAGTGGTGAGTTTCACCCGTACTGTTTCGAAAAGAAATGCATTTGAAAATTCTTATAGATTGGAACGTTGTAATGCATTTGAAAATGTATTTTGCGTTGTTAGAATTGCATTGACGAGAAAACATTTTTGATAAATACATTTAAATTTAATAAAGAAAAATATATTTTAAAATACATTATGAAGTAATTTAGACATTTTCAAATGCATTTTAAAATGTATTTTTCGTTATTGAAATGCAATAACGAGAATATATTTTAGAAAATTAATTTCAAATTGCAATTTAATAATGCCATACATTTTGAAATTCCTTACAATGTTGCAATTAATACTTATTTTCAAATGCAGTGACGAAAATAAATTTCAATTTTGAAATTCATTATGTGGCAATTTATACATATTTTGAAATGTATTTTTGCGTCTTATTAAAATGCATTGACGAGAATATAGCCTACATATTGAAACACAATGACGAAAAATAATTTTGTGTAAATTAATTTCTAATTGCCATTAAATAATGCAGCTATTTTCAAATTCATTACAATGTTGCAATTTATCCATATTTTCAAATGCATTTTGTAATTAATTTCTTTTCGTGAATTTATGATTTTAAATTAAAAAATTCACTGGAATTAAAAAAGATGTCATCTAGGGGAAAATTAAACAACCGGATAAACTTCCTTTTAAAACATCTATAAAAAGGAAGTTTTCAAATTAATTCATGTTCAAGGGTGGTTCTAGCGTTGTGGAAGCAATCCATTTTCTAATTAATATCATTAAAAATACTGCGTTCACTCTATCATATCTACGAAATTAATATCCATCTTCTCCTACAGAGTCATGATAAGATGAACACGTCCTTTTAAAACATTTATAAAATTTTTTCTCAAACTTATCATGTTCAAGATTGGTTTTAGCGTCTTGAAAGCCACTTTCAAATTTCTAATTAGAAATCCATTTTCTGATTAATACAGTATGATTAAAAATGCAACGTTCACTCTATCATATCTACTGAATTAACATCCATCTTCTCCTGCAGAGAGTGCAAAATGAAAACGTTGATTGCTCAAGTTGGATCCTTTCAGAAGACTTTCAATTTCTATTGAAATTCGTAGCCTACTTTCAGTTACCTGTACACGTTATGCAGCGCAGCAAAACTTTTTGCCAATGCGCGTATTCTGGCAAGATTAATCTGACTTATTGACCAAGCATTATCAGGTTTCCTGAGCTGTTTAAAAGTCTGGGAAAATTCAACGCATTAATGTTGTCACAATCCAATATTAATGCTTCTACGTGGTTATCTCAGAACCCATTTGAAAACTTTTTAAAATTATCCCAATGCAAATTTGCACAATTTTCAACAGTTTCCGAGGACAAGTTTTCAGAATTTTCCGGGTAGGAATTTTTAAATTTTTCGTCAGTTTCAGTGGACAAATTAACAAAACTTTCAAACTTCTCGCAATGAAAAATTTCAAGATTTCCAACCTTTTCCGGCAAAAATGTGCAAAATTCTCAGCTGGTTTCGAGTATAGATTTTTATTTCAGTTTCCGAGGACAAATTTTCAAACTTCTCACCATACAAATTTTCAAGATTTCCGACCTTTTCCAGCACAAATGTGCAAAATTCTCAACTGGATTCGAGTACAGATTTTTAAAATTTCAGTAGTTTCCGAGGACACATTTGCAAAATTTTCAAACTTTTTGCAATACAAATTTTCAAGATTTCCAATCTTTTCTGGCAAAAATTTGCAAAATTCTGAACTGTTTTCGAGATTTATAAAATTGTCAGCCGTTTCTGAGGATAAATTTGCTAATTCTCAACCTTTTCAGAATACAAATTTGATAATTTTTTAAAATTGACATTAGAGTAATTTTTCAAAATATTAGCAGGGACGATTTTTCAAAATCGCGGATAACATTGACATACTGTATGTCAATTTTGTCGTTGGTCAGGAAAATTTAAAAAACCTGGAAAAATCGAGGAAGTTGAATATGAAATTTCTGGGAGAAGCCTGTAAAACAAAAATTTATAACACGTTCGTCTTTAATCATGAATGGTAGGATAAAGGAAAATCATTATTGGAAAAATGCAGTATTTGTTGTAGCATTTCTCTCTGTATCTCCAATTTCATCAGAAGTTTTTTTTTTATAAATTACTCTGATTTTACGATGCCTATTTTCTAATGGCTCCTCTCCCACTTTTCTGTCCATGGTTGTTATACTTCTTTAAAAATTACATTTTTAAGCTAATATTTGCGCGGATGTGGGACGATAGATAGATATAGGAACCCTTTATATTGGTTTCACTGTAGGTCAAAGCCTGATTTACTTTCCCCAATTCTTTATTGCCGAATCAAATATTTTCGGAATAATTTAATCCAGTTTTATCTCGATGTGATGCGGCGAGTGCAAACAGAGCTTAGCAAATAAATTAATTTCCCTTTTTAATAACGTATATTAATAGGTCTTTTATGCGGGTCAGTCCAGTCTAACTATCTGACCTTACTTTTTCGATATAAGGTATCCCACTTCAAAAATTACTTGCAATAAATTTGAAAATGCATTTGCGAATAAATATTATTTTGAAATGTATTTTTAAAGCATATTTTCATATACTGCAGATGTACAGGTGCATTAATGGACATTATCGCCATCATACAGTACATTATACGTAGCTTGTTGATGATCTTGAATTACACCTTGAATGTTCCGATCCTTAATATACTTTCTGTTCATGTATTTGAATATACATGTACATGTATGTTAAAGCTTGAAATGCATTACATTTACTCGAAATATATTTTGATAAATAGTTTAAAAAAATCATTTCTAAGGGTATATTTTAAATGTGGGAATCAAAAAGTTATGGCACACCAAAATTGAAATAAAATGCATTGCAAAATGTATTTTTGCGTTATTAAAATTCATTTTCAAGATGCATTCTTAATGCATCCTCGTTAAATACAGTTTAAATGCATTTTATAGAATTAGATGTTTTCTTGTAATTGCATTCAAACGCATTTTAAAATTCATTTTGAAATGCATTTTTATAACGCAGAGTGTATTTTGAAATGCGTTAATTTTTAATGCAAACTGTATTTTGAAATGCATTTTTATAACGCAGAGTGTATTTTGAAATGCGTTAATTTTTAATGCAAACTGTATTTTGAAATG
>JAQGAO010003621.1:0-16652 GCA_034697705.1 Ommatoiulus sabulosus | reverse complement strand
CCAGCGATTTTTGCCCCAAATCGCTGGTTTAACCTAAGTTTGAGGTTTGAACCTCGTTGGTTACTGCTACCGTTAGTATTTTTACGCCGATGTGTGAGATTACTGCAAAAAACGTATAATCTCGCGCAGCAGCATCCAACAAAAATTGGACGAAATTCTTAACCCTTGTGATCATAGTCACTTATTTTTATTTTGAATTGCCCCTGACGCATGCCTGACGTTTGAATGCATGTACGCAGGCCTGACTTCCGGTATTTAGTTGGTTACTAAAACGCCATGAGCCCCTGATATAAAGCACGATTGAATTTAACGCTATAGCGTTCGTGACGCATTCGGTATAAGAATCGACCAAATGACCCTCATCAAAGTCGATATGTTTTTTTATGCCGATAAATAGAATTTAATCAAAGGTAAAGATAGCATGTTTGATCACCACTTTTCCGAAATTGGCTATTTGCGGGGGTCTTGTCTCGTAAATAAACCAGCGCAACTAACGTCCAGATTAATTGCACCAGTGGACATTCCATTGAATCCTGGCATCAATGAAGCGTTGGGACTTATCGAAACAGCGTTCCAGTCGTTGCAAGTCCACTGGCCAGTTGCCAAGCTCTTTGAGCGGGAATGAAGCTGAATTGAGCAGAAAGGAGAAGAAAAATAAGTGATCATCGTGTATAGGAGTTGTGAGTGTAGCGAATTTGGAACGGAATTGGAAGGAAAACTGCTCCGAAATCCAATTGACATGGGCACGCGCGTGAAGCGAGGACGCGCTGACCCCGCAATTGCCACCGCTCCAAATTCAATTTGCTGCTTCGGAAATGGATTCGTTTCGGTCAGTTTGGTGGTCAAACAAATCATTTAGATGGAACCGAAACGCGCGCGACTAAGGGTTGGAACGAGAATGGAAATTGAATGTTGTAAACATGCAGCGTGAACGGCCGTGCATGGCGCTGATCTTGCTGACATTTCACACCGAGCTGGAGCCTGCAATTGGGTTCTGGTATTTGTAATCGTCGATAAAAGATGAAAAGCGACGAGGTAAAATTTGCTGCTGAACAGGCAGATGAATGTACGTAGATTCGTATACGTGCACGGTGTATACACTCGTGCAAAAATGACATTGAAGGTTTTAAAATTGTCATTTTGAAATCAACTGGAAGTCATTCTGGAAGTTGTTATACTCCCACGACTTTACGATGACGTCGCATGCTGTGCACCTCTGTACTGTATAGGTTACGAGTTGCAGTTGGTATCCTGTTTGTGTATGCCAGCATGCACCACGATGCGGAGCTTGTCCTATATATACGAAAATATTTTTTTTAAATTCCACGCTATCCTTGCATGTTTGGACTCTGGGTTTTAAAATTGGCCACCATGCATGGCGGAGTTATCATTTAAATCTCATCATTTCTCTGCGTGTCTTTTAGCTTTAACCTCGTTCGGGATTTGTCGTTGAATATGCTCTTGGACGATGTAAAAGTTGCTTCGTGTTGGTTCCTGATTACGTTTTAGGGACTTTTCAGGCCAAATGCAGTTCTGGAAACCGCCGCGAGCATCGGGATCCGTTCCAACTTTTTTTTTAAAACAACACGGTAAAAAACGCAATCTTCAGCATCCGATGTATGCAGCACGATGGTCCTAATATCCATATCAAAGAGTCTCATTTATTTTCCAACTCATAAACTTCTGCGCATATACGTTTTCCCCAGATAGCTCGAAGACCCGCTGCGGGCGCATACGCCTATAACTGCTTCTGGTTTCTTTTATTTCTTTCCCGTGGAAAGAGATGATGGCCCGCGTGACCTCGCCAGGGTCGATCTAGATGGTCGACGCAAGCTCACTGCCCCGATTATTTTTTTTTCCTCCGAAGTTGCGGAATGAAGTATAGTTTCTCGTCCATTCAACGAGATTCTCGTCGCTCGGCGATGCCGTAAATCCGGCGTTATTTTCTCCAGGGTTGCGGAAGGTCGACATAGATGGATGGAATCGGCTGGTGTTGATTGATTGCTCGGCAGGTGGGCTCCACGCAGCGCATAAACACGAACCATTAACCCACACACGGACGGGGTTGCGTTGCACGGAATCTCGGCCGGCGTGGTAATCGATACCCGAGGGGAACCGAACCCATTACTGCACGGCGAAGGCGGGGCAAAGCGAGCGCATCGAGGATTCACAGGTGGGCCGTTCCGTGAGATGCGATAAATTAGGCCAACTTCCATTATTAAACGACCTCTTGATTCGTAACCATGGGGTTGAAGAGGTGCATGGTGTTGTTTACTACGGTGTGCAGTACAAACCATGCTGTTTCCAAAGTTAACGAGCCTGTCCATTAATGCTGTGCATTACGTCATCAATCCATGGAAAGTGGACTCAATACTTTCTGACCGTATGGTGGAACTTTTGCACGATTACCCGTCTTGGGCTCGAGCATAAGCAAGAAGTTGAGGAATTGATGATGTATACGCGTGACACGATGCCATTTAGCGTGCATCAGCAATATTGCCCAGTGCGAAACCCTGACTTCGGAATTTGCACCTCTTCTGACACTCAGCTGTTGCTGAGCAATCGGTTAATTACGTTATATCCTCGCCTGAGAACTCAGGAGCGATTTTTAGATTGACTACAGCAACTGCAAATGCGGGAGGCATCGTCAGCTGCCTGGAATGCTATCAAGTTTCAAGATGGCCCCTGTTCTTGTCAACGAGGCTTTTGTGGTTTTCAGTTTTTCAACAGGGCATATATGCCTTGCCAATTTAGCGCTCGGGTGAAGCGTACTTATGACGGCTGATGGCATAAACTTTTTTTCTTCTAGGAAAACATTGTACGAAGCTGGTTTTTTATGACAATTATAACCACGTAATAAAACGTTTTCAACACGTTCATTCGAGGAGTGTATATATACAGGTTCTACGAGCTATAGCTAACAATTTATGGTCTCGTCACCCTTCTATTCCCATCAGAGGTGTCTCGTTTTTTTTTTTTTTTTTTTTTTTTGCTGAATTGTCTACATGTTCATGTACGCAAGCACGTGGCAAGTTTTCTCATATTCTGAAGAACCCTGACAATTCCTAGCAATGATGAAAAATCTCTATAACATGTACATTATATACAGTATATGGGAATAACTACAGTAAATGTAAATACATAACATTTCATGGAGTAACCACACTGTAAAAAAAGGTATACCATGTACAGTAGCACCCTTTAGAAGTGCAATCGCTTGCTACACTGGTTGCACCTTTTGGGGCTATATAGCACCTTTGAAAAGGTGCAATGCAAGGCACCGTTACAAAGGTGCTATATTACCCCGAAAGGTGCAATGCAAGGCACCTTTCCAAAGGTGCAATATTACCCCTTAATATATAAGCTCTCACCTCCAACCTTAAGCTGCTACGTGCAATGTTACCTGCAGTGGCTAATGAAATGTATCAATTGAGCTACTCCAGTAGCCTAATACCAAGAATGCCACTTTAAGATTGAGACGCGTGACACCGAAATCCAGCTCGGATTTACTTGATATACTGCCATGGCGATACATGTAACGCATTGCGAACGTTATAACGTTTCGAGCCGCATTCATGTGCGTGTCACCTGATGATTGCCCGAAGTAGATTAATAGCAATTAAGAGTCTTAAAATGGTGACATTGAGAAAAACGTGCGGGAATTTGTATCGCATGCCTTTGTGAAGTCTTATATTCTATAGCATCGTGCATGCTATATATATTGTACAATACCGTAGCTCTATTTCGGAAGATTTCCATCTTAGTCTTATCTCAGCAGCTGGATGGTATATTTCACGAGCCATTTGTCAATATGCACCAGCTCAGATTGGTACGTTGAAAGGAAAAGGTAAACCTCTGTTCGTAATTAAAATTGCACTGGTGTTTCAAAGGCACGCAGCTGCCTCCGTGATCATGCGGGGTGTCGAGGACGCGTGATAACGAGTCCATCTGGCTTTCTTCGATGCAAGCTGAAGACTTATAGTGCATAAGCTCGATGCATCCGATAATTTTAATTGAACCACGGTGGATCTTGTAAAGTAAATAAGATGCCCGAGTCACGTGCAACGTGTTAAGCGCGCCTAATTAGCGCTGGGACATAACTGCGATTGTTTGAAAGACGCGTGTCCGCAGTTAATGCAGTTCTTAATGACGTGCCAATGAGTCGCTGCCCGCATAAGTCGATCTTGATCAACTCTTCCTGATCAGTGCAGTGGAAAATTGTTTTAGATGCACTTCTCGTGCATGCAATAAAGAAGACCTATATGCAGTGAATGCAAAATTCTCTGAACTAGATTTTGCTTTTTCACGATCGTTTGAATTCACTCGTAAATGAGGCTTCAAAGTTCAGTATCGTTTGCATCATGACGACTTTTATCTCCTCTCGGAATTATTTTTCTTCTTATTTCTTGACCTTTATAATTGGCTAGGTTTACTGGCTTTGGCGAAGCTGCCTACTGCGAGAAGTGCAGCACTTCATAATTTGAACTTGTCAAACATAATTCAAAGTACTATAGTGGCACATATAAACGTCATCTCATATAACACTTCATACTACATACGAGTGTCTGGCAGATGGTTTCAATTAAGCACGTATACACCAACTCCTGATTGCCCGGGAGATTAGAATTAAATTGAAGTTCACGAAGTGTGCAATAAATATGAAAATCTATTACTCGTAACCCATATGCTTAAGAAATGTATTTTGTGTACTATATTTTGAAATGAATTTCACAATTTCAAGTACATTTTAAATTTTTTTTTTTTGAATTTTGTATGTATTTTGGAATACATTTGAAGTTTTTGGAAAACTACATTTCACAATTTGAAATGCAGTAATTGCTTTTCAACATGGGAATATATACATGTATGTCTATGCATATATGTATAGAGCTACCGTATATTAGCCTTATAGTTGAGCATGCTGCCATTTAATACATGGTTTAAATGTCTCCCAGTTGCCATGTTGCTGACAACGGCCCCACTTTCATTGTACGTTGTTATAAAACACATGGCAGGTCGTTCATAAATATCATCTTCCTACACCATAAACTATAGATATCGAGTTAGCCGGCCATGTGCAGCCATTCATAGTTCTCTCGGAAGGAATAGATGGAAAACGATATTGAAATCGTTACAGCGGTTATATGCAGCTATAGCCCGTCCACGTATGTATATAGAATGTAAATCTTATACGACCGAGGTTTGCTGGTTGCGTTGCATGCGCGGCCATTGATCACCGCTCGTTTCCGTGTCCGATCCATCGTCCTGACAGAAATAAGGAATATGAGATTTTAAGACGTGACAAGTTGGAAAATTGTTGTTTGCTCGATTCATAATGCGGTGAAAAATTGGCGTAATTTAGCCACTGTCACGCGAGGCCGCGCGAAGGGATGAGGGATTGCCACTGTTGCGATGGCAGCAGTTCGACGACCATCCGCACTCAATGTGCTCCGCATACAATCCAGATGGCGCTTGAAAAAGACACCAAGGGCCACCAACGTCATCGAAACGAGACATCCGATCGCGTATCACGATGGCCGAGGATGAGGGAGAAACGTGTATAACACGCACGCGTATGCTAATTTCTACTTTATACTGCGATTTAACTCTGCATGCGGGTTGTTCTGCGAAAGTTTTTTAACGCCTTTATTTTATTACCGGTATCTTGAATATAGGTTTGGTCCGAGGAAAGATCAGTTTTAGAATTTGATTTTGGAGGAGCTGTACCCCCCCATAGTGAATATTGAGCGAGGGATCTCTTTGTTAGAGGCTATATACTCTTATGGATATTGGAGTTCGCGTTACATGTATATAGTTTGAAGTGCAATGCAGTATACTGTAGGCTACATGTAATCCGAAGATATATAATTTCGTTTGTTAGTTAACACACGTCCCGCGCGTATGCATGCGCTTTTTCCACTGGATAAAGCGTCAAAAGCCAAAGAAATGGCGCCGTCGGCGAGCGATGGCCCCTGCTGCTAAAATATAGCTATTGCAATCAGATACGCGATGGTGTGTGGTGCTGGTAAAAAGCATTTGAAATTGAAAACCTGCATGGTCGCCCTCTCTGGATTTGCTCGGTCATTCAGTTGTCAAAGTGCCCGGAATGGCGTTGTCTTGCGCGTGGATTTTGCGCCGCCACGTGAGGGTTTTTCGTCGTGTTCCGATAGCATCGATGACCGCCGAACAAAGAATGGACAATGCGTCGTGGATGTCACAATGTGTCCAGGCTCACGGTCGAGTGAGTGTCACTGGTCAGTGCGTCCGGCAACAACGGCCGCGATGGAGCCTCATAATAGACACGCTCGCTGCTCCGTTCCAGATGCTCGTAAATCGCGCTGACCAATGGCTGCATGTCCTCCCACTTAGGTCATCTCCGGCGGACGTTATTTAGGCTTGTTTCGGTACTAAGTGCGAGGTGCGAGTCAAAAAGGTTTGGTTGTGTCATGACCTAACTTCTGGTTCGTTATCGATTGCTGCGTGCAAGGAAGGCACGTGTGGCGCTAGTTCTTATACTTTCTTGCTGCTTCACTGGATCTTAATGAGAAAACGTGAGAGGTTGTGAAGGTTGTCGTAAAAAAAGCAACTTAGGATTTAAGTACAAACTAGGTATAGGCACTCAATTATGGGGACTGTTGATCAAAGTACGTGCGAACCTATATAGTTTGCCAACTAAAGTCTATAGTGGGTTCTGCCCCATCTTTTTTTGGCAGACGTAAATGTATTACTGTAACTCGTATTGCTAGATTCGACGTGACGTTGTTTTCTCTTTCAAGCTGCAACTGTCCTTTGAGCTTAGTGTCAGAAATGCCAGCTTAGCAACTTTATCAAAATTTAATAAAGGCCATTTATGTTGATGGACCGATAATCCCCAATACCTTTGTTATTTTAAGAAAGTGCGCCTTCGAGCCCATGGCAGTGAACGATACAAACCTGTTTTTTTAGTTTAAAAATATCAGTAATTGAATAGTTCGGGCTTGATTGAATTATTTTTAAAAACCGTATATCATTGTGAAGTGATGTTTGTAACAAATATGTCTGTATACTGTATATACTGTATATATTTTTGAATTTATATTGATTGACATACATTATTATGTTGTTTCATTATGTGATCAAAAGAGAAAATTATTAGGAAAGCATCATAACTATATTCTGTCATGTCGTAGGAAATCTTGACACGTATAACGACGATTTAATTTTTTTTATTGCACTATAGCGTGTGATTTTGACGACCATGGGAGTGTATACTTGTATATAGCGTGCTAAGGTTGTTCATCACTTTTATCAAGTTTCCCGAAGTTGAACATTGTATATAGATTTCCAAACTGCGATTCTGGTTCTTTTTCATCCACCCATGCACTGCTCTTTTAATTGCCATCGTTTGTCATTTTCTTCGCTCGGACAGGTCGTTCCCCGGGTCGTTCGCCATCATTAGTCGTCGTCACTGTCATGGCGCTGATCAACTCCATCATTTCATTAAGATGAATCGGATTGAAATAAGAAGTGATGGAGTGAGTGCTGACCGCAGCCTAGTTTCACCGTGGAATCCTAGTCGATCCCTTTGAGGACCGACAAATAATGAGGACTTAATGATCTGGAACTATCGATCGTTCAAGCGTTGATCGATCACAATTCACCCCGCAGCACTCGACATCTTTATATTCTGGTTCACCCGTAATTGTTTACCAAAAAGTAATTGAAAAATACACGTGTTGTGATGCTGGATGCCTGTCGAATTGTTGCCAGTGGCGCCATCCGGCTGCAATGACCGGCTCTTCGCACACCTATATATGCTCTTGCTTATAAAGTAAACAAAAAAATCACTGTATACAAGGCAGTTAAAATTGGCCCCTTTTAATTTATGAAACGTGCACATTTTCTGGAAAACCTCAATATGCAATAACTGCGTCGAGTCTTGACTGGATTGAATTGGAATCGCTATTCTGTATATAATCTTATTTTAAGTTTGGTAACCTAGCTGTCAGGCTTAACATTTCTGAACCCTATCTACATAGTGTGGATACAATGTTCAAATGAAGAATTTGACATGTTTTCAAGTTAACCCTTTGACAAGACCCATTGTAGGACATCGTGTTCTAATCTACTAATTCTTACATTTACAGTGCAGATCCAACGCCAATTTAAACCAACTCATTAATAATTAATAACTCGCAGTTTCGATATTGCGGATACTCCATAAAACCTGTTCTACTTGGCAAATTTATTTATCAAAAGGCATTTTAGGTGTGTCGAATTTCTCTCGAGTTTAAAGGGGGCGTTAAAATCCGATCAAATTTTTATGACTTTGATGAATGTTGTGATGCGGTCGACGAAAAACTGGATCCATGCACGGGTCAGTCATTGAATGATGCGGGGATGTTCCCAAGCAGGCAAACCGGTATAGATGGCGTGATGAAATTTTGGGTGTGGTCGTGTCACCGAGCACGCTATGAAATAATATCCTTCGCCGTGGTTTTTAAAATGTCAAAACGGGCTATCTGATGCATTTTCATGACGACTTTATATACTGTATCTAGTGCAGCATATATAGTCGTCGAGTTTGAATATTCCCTATCCTCGAGTGTGGGGCATAAGTTCGCATGCACAAAGTAAACTGATTTAAATAGATTTACGTTTTATTTGCATCCGCCCATACATTTTCGGATTTTCAACAGATTTCGTTTTCAGGCTCGCTCCAAGGTTTTAGGGCCTGCATTCGAGCCCTTGGTCGCCCTCCCTTCGTCGCCCCATCCATTTTGACCGGCATTGACCACGTGACAAATGCCCTCGCGTTGGCTTTGTGGCGTTTGTTTGGGGTTTGACTTAGCTGCCTTTATGTTCGGAATAATAACTGGCGTTATGAATAACGGAGAATGTTGGCAGAAAGCTTTACGGAGTTCATTTATTGCGAAAGCACATTCTTGCTTCCTAAGCTTTTCTGCCAACAAAATTAACGGCGCTCCTGCCTTGATTTACGACGAACAACCTTTTCTCGCTCTCTCGCCACGACATCGAGTTCCACTGAAAGAGAAGGGAAGTGCAACTCGTGTTGGAAATGTTATAGGCTTGGCCAGAAACACTGTTTTGTCAAAATTGAGCTGCTAGAACTTAGTATCATGAAGAACGGCGGGGAGGGACGGTGAAAAATGATCGAAAATATCCCCGCACAAAGGTCATCGAAAAACTTGCGGATCGGATATCGCCCATCCGACTTCAAGCTGCATGAGCCAGAGCTGGTCTTGAGCTGGACAAACTTGAAAGATGCTGGAACGGAGCGCCACCTACTAATTGTTTTGGAAAAAAAAAAACTTGGTGCATTTTTGCAATTAAGTTTCGCTTCAGTCTTCCCCTTCTCGGTTCCACGTCCTTCCCTCCAGGGGGCGACAACATCATTATGAATGTCAAGCGACCAATGGGAGCTCATAATGAGGGCATTCTGGGGCACGAGTGTCCACCTTCCCCCATTGTGTCCCAGCGCCATTGTTGGCGGCACCCCACCCGCCGTCCCCCGCAACACCTTATTTATCCTCCGTGTTTGAGCTAGCTGGACATGGTCCATCGAGCACGCTCCATAAATAACGCGCCCAGCCCTCGCTCTGCGACCACAAAGCTAAAAAAAAAGAATGCCCTAAGTCTGACACCTTTCAAGGGGGAGACCCATCCTGCAAAAACCTTTTTTGATGGCTTTATTGAAGGGGAAAGGACCCTCGAAAAGAGCCGGTGGGCGCATGCGCATACAGGGGAAATAATAGCTCATCTCAACTTTTTTTTCTTTTCCATTGAAATGGGGCTGATGACGAGCTTTTGCCACCCTACTATTATTTAAATGAATTTCATGCTAGTATCGGTATATAGTTCAGATAGAAATCGAGCTCGTACTTGAGCATTTCCTACATCGTTCTTGCCAACATTGGCTTTCGTATATTAATGCTTTAGCACCAAAATTGCTCATGATAGTAGGCTATAGCAAAATCCAAGTAAGTGACTCTGATGATAAGCGATTAATTTTAGTTGGAATAACAACTTGGGACAGATGATGGACAGACACATACTTGTCGTATATACGTATAATTGACATAATTAACACAGCACTCCTTTGCCCCAATTAAAAGCCGACGGCTGTTTGTCTCTGGTAATTTTCTTTCGCCAAATATTTGCAATTTATTAATTTGCAGAATATTAAAGTGTCAGTTATGGTATCATTATCATTTGAAACGCACTGTTCTCATGCCATTTGCAAATTACGCCGCTGACAAAATTAAGTCACGCATTGCGGTTTTTAATTTTTAATATAAATGGAAATTTTTCTCCCAATGTATCCCCATGTATAGCGAAAACTTGATCTCACAGATTGTATATACACTGTACAGTATATAATTTATATGCAAAACCTGGGTGAATTTAGTTCAAACATGTCTGCGATATTAGCGGCAAAATATCAGTTGGCATTTATTTGCTGGCTGTAGGGTACTGAGTTGAATTGAATTGAGTCGTAGCATTATAAGTTGACTTTCAGTAATCCGAAATTCCATTGCAGCGTTGCGTAGATGTCGTAATTTGATAACTTAAAATCAGCGTTGTGTCAAGCAGCCATTTAGCTGGTGTTCAGCCCCAGCATTTTGAAGGAATCTGGTAAATCATGAAACCGAATCCAAAATAGACTGCAAGTAGACTGGAACAAAACATTCCTATAAGTTTTCAAGTTGTTGGCAAAATGTGACGTAAACCTCGTTCGTCGCTATTTCAGTCAATCAGCGGTTTGGCGGTGATGGGACGGTGACAGATCCAGACGCTCCTAATAAGCCACCCTGAGCCACACCCACTTTTAAGCAGAAATTACCGGGCCATCCACTCGCCATCTACTGGCAGTTTTATTGTGGCGCTTAATGCTGTATTCGTCATGAACGAATTAAAGTCAAAAACGGTCGTCACAAATGCCATACTTCATTTCTACATGTACGAAATATGGGGAATCTTCCCTCCCCCCCCATGGGGAGCCCCATTATTTTTTGCAGATTATGAATCTGCACTTAAAACACAATAAGTTTTGTCTAAAATAGGTACATGTATTTTTTTGGCATCATCTTAGATGTTGCCTGTAATCGATGTCCGAAATCGTGTAATACACCATTCACGTTTTTCAACAGGTATAGCAGTGCAATGCCTGTTGAAAAAAGTGAATGGTGTATTACACGATTTCGGACATCGATTACAGGGAACATCTATATGATGCCAAACAAATTTTTTAGACAAAACTTGTGTTTTATGTGCAGATTCATAATCAACAAAAAATGGGGTTCCCCATTATTCATTCCTGCATAATTTAAAAGGCAAGTTGATATTATTAATCTTGTATTCTGATAACTTTTACGATTTACTATTTATTTTAAAAGATATTTGGACAAATCATGATAAACGGAACACCTGGTATTTAGTGTGTCAAATAATCTCCCAGACTCCCACTATTTCAATTGTCAAAGAGAGCTGAATTTGGAATAAGAATTCTGCCAAACACATCATGGCGCTTCTCTAAATTATATGGCCTTTTTATACTGTACGCTCCGTACTGGCTGATTATGTGTCATTTGTATACTAACCAAGATCGGTTTACATTAAGGCCCTCCTCCACCAAGAGCGTGGTGTGCGAAGCGAAAGTAGGCTCAAAGCTGCGCATTCGTTTTTCTCGACAAGCAATGGCTTTTGCACGTGGAGTAGTGGATAGCCAGCTTATTGTAAAACGTTTCCATGACTTTTCACATTTTAAAATAAACAGTACTATTTTTTATAACTGGCCTGAGAAGAACACACGCCAGAATAACATAAATCAATCTTAAAAAATTGGGATGGGGATCAAAATGATATTTCAGAAATATGTCTGGTGATTATTTCTGACACTTATCTATTCTCTAAATACGTCACTGCTAAATATTTATGATATTATTATTTATTCTCTAAATACATATCATATAGTTACATAATTTAACAATTGCTTCACAAACAATGCCTATTGCCTGGATAAAATGATACTATTGATCAAATTCACAATACATACTGTAAATTAAAGACACTAAATGGTAAACAATAAGCAAAAGGTAAAGGCTTATTATATAAATCTGCAAACAAAGAGTAAGATTTTGTGTAAAAGAATAAGTAAGTCATTGCAACTTTTTTTTTCCTTTCAGGACCATCCACCTCTAGTGCTGGAGCATTCAGTACTATTAATGGATCTCCCAGTTCCCTTGCAGTAACATCCCCTGTCCCTACTGGATCGACCACTGCCTCTACTGGATCGACCACTACCTCTACTGGATCGACCACTACCTCTACTGGATCGACCACTACCTCTACTGGATCGACCACTACCCCTACTACACCAATCGGTGGAAGACGTTGAAACGACAGTCCATAATCTATCTTTACAAAATATGTTCCACAATGCCTTGAGGACTGTAAAACACTTCTTTCGGAGCTAAATTAAGCAAGATTTGTACACTATACCTGAAAACGGATCTACATCATCAGGACATACTCTTGATATGTTTAACATTGAATTTCTGCCATTTTAAGGCAAATAAAATGTTTTTATTCAGTCGCGTAATTTTCTCTGAAAGATAATTTGCCACTAAAGCATTTCCCTGTTGGATTTGTGCATCTCTTCTTATAGATATTCGATCCATATACAGTACACGTATTGTATTCGCCAACGTCTATCCAAACCTCGAGCAAGGCCAAAGCAATTTCAAGACAGGCCATCAAAACATCAAGCCAAACCACCCCATTCATGTCATTATTGACCCAAACGACACTCACGAGCCAAAGCACTTTATCCACAAAACAGTTTATCAAACCCATAAGCAAAGGAGCAGAAGCCGCCAGCAAAGTCACCAAAAGTCTCGTATTAGCCCACATTATCTATGCCGGTCTATTAAAAATATTCAATGCAATACAGCAATAAAAAAAACCATTACAGTATCAAGCCAGGCCAGCCTATCCACAAAAATGTCCCTAGAAACATTTAGCCAGGCCGCACCATCAACTCAACAGCTTATCCAAACCTCAAGCTTAAGCCAGACCATCCTATCAACACAACCGTCTATCAAAACTTCCATCTTATTCACCCCATCCACGCAACAGTCTCCCCAAACCTCGAGCAAGTCTATAGCAGTCTCGATATATTCTCCATCTTCAAAGCAAGTGATATGTCCTGTAGAAATTGTATGGCGAGACGATTTATTTCCACTATCAATATTTATGTATTCTCCGGAGCATAAATGTATATTGGTAGTTGTAGTGTTAAGTCTCGAGTCTGACTACCCTATATCCACACAAGATTCCGTCAAAGGCACGGATCACTTCATATATAGCAACATCTATTCAAACAACAGCAGCCTCGGGTCAGGCCAACATAGTCAAAAGCTCGAACCAGGTCACATCATGCACATGACAGTACCCCATTTAACCTCGAGCCTATTAGCTGAATGTCAGAATCCTTACCATACGAAAATATGTATGGAATTCTCGAAAATTTTATACTTTAAAATTTCCAGTTTTTGCGTGTAGAAACAAATGCTCTAGATCCCAAGCAGTTCAGAAGACACGGAAATGAACAGGTAAAAACTACTCATGTTAATAAATAGAGCAATCATTATTTGTTAATAAACCAGAAAAAGTTACATATTGATGGTCTTCATTCTACCTTAAATCTGATTTTTTTATGTATATAAACAGTTTATTGTTTCAGAAATTATCCGCAAGCTGGGATCAACACACTTAATTGCAATTTTGTGAAACCTTTTCGTTATACATGTACATGTACTAAATTTGACTTTTAACAAAAGGCGATGAAGGTTTGAACTTGTTCACATAGGAACGATCGATGCATTTTCTCGACCAACTTTCGGGATCCGACACTTAATTGTAGCATAAAATGTATATACTGTAATGTCACGGAAGTTCATGAAATTTTAAAAAAATTGTAGACATTTATCTTGGAATGACGTCAAAATTCGCAAACGGGCATCCACAAAATCTGTCCCCAGGCAATCCAAAATAACTGCAGTCTATGGCGATCTTTAAAAAATAAGAATAAACAATCTAATTATTGTTCCCGCAAATAAATCTTCAGATAATCAGCAGTTAACATTTTAATTCACTATACTATACAGTTAATAACATATACTTGTACATGTACAGTATTTTTGGCAATGTAATTTGTTCAAATGCTAACTCGCTTTGCATGTAATTCTGAAATTTGTTCAACCACACTATGGATGGCCCATTTTTGACTTAGACGTTACTCACAAGACTAACAAAGCTAACAAAACATGTCAGGTTTTTAGATTTATACTCAACAGTATGAAAACGAAACCGGTGCCAACGCTGAATTTTGCGGAAATAATGTATGTCACTTAATTAGTTTCACCTATGCTATTAATTCATAACTATAGAAATAATAAAAACGTTCACCGAAACATATAGTTCATTTTGTTAGTCACATCAACGTTTTGTACTACTTCTGAATCAAGCCAGTAACTTAATGGTATAGTATTAAAAGTTATACACTGTACCAACATACATTAGGCGCATAGATATGTCAGTTGGGTATACACATGTCAGTGATGTCACATGCCCAAGAACATCTGATTAACATTCAACATTAATGTAAGTCTCGCTTTTATTGGATTACCATTTTAACTGCATGTAATGTTATTATTTATTATTCAAAGATTCCATAGTATTGTGAAAACGTTGAGCTATATAGGTATTTTTGCCCTTGATTTCGAATAATGATATGTTAAAAATGCATCCAATACATTGTAGAATTTTGACTCAATGGTCATTCGTTTCGAAATCACATACCGGTATCATGGGATACGGATTTGTGTGAATTCCCCCTTCTTTAATTTTGTATTTATCATTTTAAATGAATAGTCTGGATTTATGGCACCTGATTTAGGATAAATTTTAGTGCTATCAAACATGAGAGAGTTTGTCATAGAAGTACAGGTAATATCAATTCTTGTTATCAAAGGTACTGCAACCAAAATTGGGGCGTGAAACTTAGTAAAATATTGAAATGGTTCCAAACAACCGCAAATGAACAACATCAAACGACAATGCACTGTCACTCATTCGTGTTGAAGTTTTAAAACACTGGAATGTTTTAAAACTTCAGTTTATAGATAAAACGTTGCCTCTAGAATATACATGTAAATCTAAAGCTATTCGAAAATGCACGTACAGTATATATAACAATGCGTTCATATTGAGTTCAATGATTTTCGAGGAATTTTCTAGACATAAATTTGACTATGTTTATGGCACCTAATAGGAACGAGTAAGCATGCAGTGACAATCAGCTATGAAAACAGGTAAATCCATGCATGGCCTTCATCATTGGGGTAACACTGCATGGTTCTGGTGGAACTGTGCGCGACAGAAATCGAACTAGATGACCGTTAATTCGCCTGGTATCCGCGATATCAGCAAAATCAAAGATTTTGCAAAAAATGCAGAGAACGAAACACAACAAGCAATCGATGCTGTGAAAGACGTGGTGAGTGGTGTTGTGGTAAGAATAAACGTAAGATTTTTCATAGAATTTATTGCATTTCTTTCGCTATCCCGTGTGAACATTGTTAGACAAATTAAAGAACTTATTTTAGGTTTATAAATGGCAAACATACTTATACCATAATGCATAAATTATACGAGCTCGATTTCATATAAAAAAAGATGCGTCAATAAATTTAAAGAAAATTTTCAAATGCTGTGATAATTTTCAAAAACATGTACGCAAAGCATGTTTCTTCAACCTGAAAAGTGTGTCTATAAATTCCGATGATTAGCGATCGAACCATCATTTTGAAGAAATATTTCAGGGGACCAAATAATCTTCCAATATACAGTATACATGTACAGTGTACCTTGCCAAAGTGAGCCGAATCTGAATAAGCAACTTGTCAAACATATTATATCATGGATCTTCTCTTAATTATTTGGCATTTTAATCTTACTAAGGCTGGTGGTACATGTGTTTAATTGAAAATCTTGCCTTATTATTTTAACAAATCATGATGAGGATAAAAATGTAATATTTCAAGCATATCACAAACTATAATCCATCCTTATGACACTCCTGAATTCCACTGTTTTATTTAATCCTTAAATATATCACAGATAAATATACATTATAAATGTTCAAACAAACTGTAAGATTTTGCAACTTTTTTCCTACTAGGACCAATCACTTCTACAGTAGTGGTCCAGTGGAGGACATTCCACCGTCCCTAACACACCGGCCACCGCCGCGCCGTTACTACATGCCTACCGAACCGGCCACGTGCACCGTCTGAATGCCAACCACCAGCACGTGATCGTGCACGGAAACCTCTGCACAGTCATAGCTAGATTCACCTCAATAACCGTGCATTTCACAAACGAATAGCAGGAAGACTCGCCGTTTTTCGCGAAAATCTTCATGTATTACAATCATTGTGCTTGTACATGTACCATTGTAATGGCGAATTCGACTCATTACACCAGGTGCAGGTGCATGTTCTGGTGGGTGTGAACCGATCACGTGCTATGTATTGCGCGATGCGACCTCCTGACCACCCTATCCGCCATGTTGGGTGCACCGCCTCCAC
>JAQGAO010003620.1:0-16653 GCA_034697705.1 Ommatoiulus sabulosus | reverse complement strand
AACAAGTGCTAATGCGTTTTCAATTAGCACTTGTTAGCCCACTGGGTGGCGCCAGTGGTCGGTAAGTAAATTTATTAATTTAAAAGTCTCCATGTGCTCCCACCCATATGCCTTCTTCGTCGCTATCGGTAAGTTCAGCCCGGGCAAAGCCGGGCCTTCCAGCTTGTACTGTATATAGTGGAACTTCATTAAATAAAAACTCGTTTTATACAATTTTCTGATAATACGAATTGTATTTCCAGCCACGGCCCTAGGGTATGGACAAATAATTTTAATTTCTTCGTTTAAGACGAATTCCGAATTCGGTTAATACACGTTTTTAAATAAAACGATCGCGCTATGCTGCTTAAAAACAAACTTGAAACAATGAAAGTAGGTACGTTATAACGGATAAGTCCCCGATAAAAGTTGCAGTACCTTAATATTCATAAATGTAGGGTAGGATTTTATCCAAACTTGTGCGAAACTTTAGTTTATATGGTTTTGTTTGACTTTTTATAACATGAACTACGGTTTAAACGAAACAAATTCCACTTTCTTTGAGATTCGTCTTAACGAAATTCGACTGTATTTGTAACACATTTTAGACTGAAATTCATCGTTAAATTACAGTCATAAATATGAGAATATATGTTCTTTGACATTGCGTTAACGACATATTCATGCAATTCATCGTGATGTCAAGTTCATTTAAAATTTAGAGTGTCAAATAATTCCAATCATATATCAGTGTATACTGATATACGATTAGAATTATCTTATTAGATGCATTTTAAAATCATAACTCGAAAATATTTACTTGCATCTTTGGTTTTCTCTTTCAGAATAGAGTACGAAGCTATGCTATGAACGAATAATGTTAATTTCTTCGTTAAAGACGAATTCTGAATTCGGATATTACAATTTTTCTCGGTGATTTTAATGTTTTTCGCTAAGTTTTCCACACTTGGCAATATATCGAGGAAATAAACATTATATACTTTAACACCTTTAATAGAGTTTTAGCAGCAAAATCTGTCAAGAATTGCTTTTTTTCTAAAAGAACATTTCGAACTTCATCTTTAATCTGCTAATAATCCGATCAATTATTTGGAACAGAGTCAGACTCTTTCTCTTAACGCTTTAAATATTAGAACATTTTCACAGAACTGACTATAGATGTTGGTGCTCAAACTTAACCGCCTAACGATTTTCCCATCTATGGATTTGAACGATTTTCCTGAAAAAGGAGGTCGATGCTGCTTGATTAAATACACAGATTTTGAAACGATATTGATTTAACTGTTTAGTAAATTCAAACATTAAATTGCCCCAGAGTGTCCACATTAGTCGGACGCATCCAAACATTTCCAAGTAAACAAGAAAGCTGACCAACCATTTCCTGTCAATTAAGTTTTGATAAATCCTGGTGCCTCTAATTAATCGGGGATGATTTTACGTCGATGCGAAGCAAGCTGCGTCGAAGCACCGTCGCCCCATTGCGCAATAAGACGCAATCATAACCTCCCAAAAATAAAGGAATAATATAGTTCGTCATCAAATTTAATACGCAAGCAGTTGCATCGATTTAAGACGCTTAATTATACGGTCGAAATGAGGAGAGAGAAATTCGCACGTGATCAATTAAGGGTGAGGAACATGTTATTTTGATGGCTTAATTATGCCTTTCCGAGATATGAACTTGAACGAAAAATTGAAGTACAGACTCGCGGAAAAGTACTTCATATTTTCTCCATATGATTCAATGCGTGTAATGCCAAATGTTCAGTCACACGCAATTCAAGCCGCACGGAATATACAATTCAAACCATATTAGACAAATAAATATATAGATCCAACTTTCAAATTATCCGAGTTCTAATGTTTCGTTTTTAGTCTTAATAAAAAAATTGATATCGAGCCAAATAAAAACAAATGAACATAAAATGTTAATAGCACTATGGAAGTATCCGTTTCACACGATGAAAATACTTAAAACACGCGAATTAGTCGATACATGTTGTTTAACAAATTTTATGTGCGTTGTAATGCAGAAAAAAAAAGTTGATACAGTCGAAGCACGTAAAACGAATTCGAAAGGACTTCAAAATTAGTTCGTATAATAATTTTTTTCGTATTATATTAAAAGTCAGAAAAAACACGATTGAAGAAAACAGTGCATAACGTAAAAAAATGTACTTACACTAAATGTTTTACTACTCAATCTCTCGAAAAACACAAATCCACTTTAGAAAATTAGTTGCGAGATTGTTTTGGCAGTTCCTCTACCAAATTTATTTCTATTATGCTTCACGTTTCGATCAATAATCCAGGAGCTTTTACATGTACATGAACAATTGCTATGACATTTGTTACAAAAAAGTTGAATTATTTTAATTTTATAAACCCTAGTCGGTATATGCTAAACCAACTGTAAACAACAAATCATCTGTTACATGGAAATGCAAATAACACCATAGTTTAAATACATACAAATAAAAGATTTATTTAGGGACCATCTATGACCTATTAAGTGTTTAATTTAAGAAGTCAAAAATCTTTGATTCGTTGCAACAAATTCGTTGTAACTCGAATACTAAATTCGAAAATTCGTCATAACCTAACATTTGTTTTTACCGAGTTGGTCTTAACGAATAAATTAACATAATTCGTATACACGCTAGGACAGGGATTGCAGGAAATTAGTTCGTATCAGTAAATTGTTTTAAGCGGGTTCGTCTTAACGAGGTTTGACTGTATGATATAAAATTTGTCTAACATGTATTGTTCAAACGTGCAACGGAAAAATATGGTCAAAAAGAGCCAAGAAGCACGTTTTGATATGCTAATGAGGGCGTTGGCCTTATGAATGCCATTATTTATTCATGCCTGTCATATTTTCTGTTTCATGAATTTTGCAGCCAATGGATTCGTATTAAGTGCAAATGACACGTGCAAGTGTTTCTAACAAGTTGTTGTCATTGTTTTCCAAATACAAACTCTCCCCGTTACATGTATGTCAAAAACAAGTGATTCATAATAAATGAAATGTTTCCACACTTTGGTGTCAACAACACGTTAATATACACCGAGTTTAATATACCCCTGCAGCGGACCGGTGAAAATATTGGAAATATTTCGCGCACCGCCAAAAAATAGGAAAAAAATTTCGCAGACCGCTAATGTAGAAATAAAAATATTAACCAGTTTTCCCTCAAAAATTTTTACATTCGAATTTTCCAGATTTTTAAACAAATTTTCCTGAACAAGACTATGTCAAAAATTGAAATACTGTATATCCAAATGTTATCGACAATTTTGCAAAATCGACATAGGAAAATTTTCAATATTTTGCAAAATGTACTAATGATAATATAGAAAATGTTGACAAAATTATCATGAGAAAATTTGAAAACTTCCTAATTTGTCTTCGTAAAATGCTGGAAGTTTTGAAAATGGTCGTAAAATGCTTGAAGTTTTGAAAATTTGTGCTTGGTAGTGGAAATCTTGCAATTTTTTATTACGAAGAGATTGAAAATTTTGAAAATTTGTACTCGGAAAACATGGGAAATTTTGCTAATTTTTCCTCAGAAACTGTTGAAAAGTTTCCAAATTTGTCATCAGATACTGTTAAAATTTTGTAAATGTGTACTGGGGGAATATAAAAAAAGCTTGTTTATGTCTGAGCTAACCACGTAGATGCATTGATTGCAAATTGTGACAACATTAATACGCTGAATTTTCCTGATTTTTTCAAAATAAGTTTTTGTTTCCTGATTCCCAGGTTTGGGGAACCCCATGATTTATATGATTTTATGGTTGTAGTTTCAAAATCTAATAATGTAAAATGAAAACTATAGTTATTAAAAACAATCAAAAACCTAGCGGAAGTCCCAGATTTTTCGACGCAATCGCTTGTTTCGCAATGTTCATTTAGGATACACGTTTACATGCAACAACTTTTAAATAACAACCTTAAAAGTTACATTAATTACAGTGCATGTAAAAGTAAGTTTCCTAACGGATGCTTTTGTAACGCTGGAAAGATAATGAAAGCCATAAGCTTCGCAAATTTATAATTGACACATAATCAATTGTTGCGAACAAACTTCGCCGCGTTAAATTCCAGCAAGCGTTACAAAGCGTTAATAAATTACCATTAAACCCGTTATTTTCAGGTGTTGGATGCCATACATTAGCACCGATAATTTGAAACCTATTTCCGAGCTCCAGGCTGTTAATCCCGGTCTCAAAGGAAAGGATGAGCATAAAGCGTCTAAAACGTACGTAGCATTAAATGGTTAGGAAAACAAAAAAGCGCCAATGCAAACTTCGCCCGGGGCATCAGGAAGTGAATTTAATGTCCAGTTGGTAAATTATAAATTGCTCGATTTTGGAAACGGGTTGGCGCTGCGATAAATAATTCCAAATTTGCGTATTAGTATATGCTGATATTAATTAAGTACTGAAGTACGCGGTTTATTAATCGAGTCTGGTGGTCAGAATCATGTTTTTAAATGCCAATTAATCCCTAATAATCACTTCCGATAACATTTTGGATATCTGAAGCATTAATCAACATGGTTGTGGCCTAAAGACTTAAATGTTGATAAACCACATGCTTCAGCGCGTAATTAATGTTTGCATTAAGATAACGTAAAATGTAGCTATCACAAAAAGTTAGGAACGGTTAAGAAAGTTTGGTATTATTCGATTAAATAGGTTGCGTCACGAAATGCTGGTACATATAGTGGAATGAACTAAAAATATGACCATATTTAACAATTTATGTAAACAAAAGTTTGCATAAGTAAACAATTGATGTTTTTATGAAAACATTAAAGATTTGACACTGCCAATGTATACAGTCCCCATACTGCGCATGTTATTGTTTTAAATAAATCTAATTTACAGTAAATGGCAAATTTGATGCTTATGCTCTGCTGTGAAACAATCTGTTTCAATCTAACCATCAAGAGTTTACTGTATAGCTAACATTGGTTAAACATAGTGATGCACATTTTCATATAATAATTTTTTGCTAAGGACATACTCGCTTGTAAGTTAAATAATGATTTGTTGAAAACTACTTAGGTAAGCTAATTGTTTAAAAATTATATATTAATTTATTACCTATTTTTGCCATTTAAAGGTTTGGGTTAGAATTGTAAACAAACCATAATATTTTTGAGACAGTGCCACTTCACAGTCTAACAAATTACAAATGGTAACATTTCTCATATTTTAAAAAGTAAGTATAAATACAAAACAATTTTTCAGAACTTATTAATGCTGGCATTTTTATTTATTTCTCTTGAAGGAAAATGAATTATAAATATTAATTTAACAGGAATGACCATACGGCTGTGTACTGCAACTTAACCGCATTGAGGCACGCTTATAGCACGTTCATGCAAATTAACTATACTTTATAATTTGTCCCAAGTACAGTAAGCTACTCTTAGTAAAGACACATTTCACTTGACTATAGTGACGACAGGGAAAATAAAAATGTCCAAAGATACTTGGAGTAAGGACACTTTTATCAGACACTGTCACATTAATGTAAATTTATTCTTCATAATCACATAAACAAACACATTATCGTTTTTTAAAACTGTCCTTAAACGCAAAGCTTTCAGCTTTCAAGCTTTTTTTAAAAAATAAAATTCACTTCAATTCAGCACAATTTAGAGATAAAACTAACGAGATAAAACTGGTTAACTGTATCAAAGATATTTCAATGTCCTTATCTGGTGAATTCAAATTAAATTACCTCAACGGTTACTTACACGTGTAAAATCACCTACATGTAAATGTATAAAGAATATTAAAGCGAGTTTCAAAAACTCGTCAACCCACAATAAAAAGACATTCATTTGAAATATGCATAAATTGGAACAACGTAATGTATTTTTAAATACATTTTGAAATGCTTTGACAAAAGAACATTTAAAAATGTATTTTAATAACGCAAAATGCATTTTTGAAATGCTCTGTAATAATGCTCTTTTTGATGTGAAAATATATATTTTGAATTGGATAAAAATTAAACAACTACAGATACTTTGGGGGTCGTTCTTATACAGTAATTGCTTTGTTTTCGTAGATTTTGAAGGGCAATGTGCGGATGGACATGGGTAAGACACTTGGCCGCCATTTTTGTCAGGCCACTGTAATTGTACAGTGGTTCCCAGTGAAATTAAATAAAAATTAAATATTTTAATAAATTATTTTGCATTTTAACAATACAAAATTTATTTTGAAATGCAATGCAATGTTCCAATACATGTTTGAAACGCTCTGTGATGCCCCTATGCATTTATGAACCGCTTTGCGATGTTCCTATGCATTTTTGAAACGCTTTGCAATGTGCCAATGCATTCTTGATGTGAGAATTTATTGGAAAAATAACTGAAATACAGATAGGTGAAACATCTGCCAAGAGGCACGCAGATGTTGCTTTTGGAAACACTGTACAAGTTTCATCTCACCCCACTCTTCAAAAGTCTTAGCGCTGCAGTTAATAAACTTTCTAATTTCCGGTTAGCATCCCATGCCGCGCTTGCAACGTAAATCGATGACTTACCTTGAGGGAATGTCCGTGCCAGGAGGCTAATGCCGAAGAGCACAGCGAGAAACATTGTTCGCAAAGTTGGGAGGAAGCACCCGAGAGAACAGAGACGTTGACAGCGATCAAATCGACGGACAATCTGCTAATCTGCGAGATGCATTCTTTGGCAGTTCGGACAACTTTTCACGCGTGGACACTCGGTGCCATGGCCGGGTTGACAGGGAATGCAGAGTTCATAACTATCCGAAACGCGCTCTCGAGCGCATGGAGTGGAGGAAGGTGCCACCAGCCGAGACGATGGCTTGTCTTGGATGGCAAACACTGCCGCCAACTGCTTCGATCGACCGGAGAGAGCTGCTTCAGCCTGGCTTTTTCCTCTCTGTGTGGCAGGGAGAGCCAGGTATAGCGCGTACGCTCGACGAAACCGCACCGAGTCGAGTGGAAGAGAGTCTTAGGAGCAAATCCAGCCAGCGATGTGCCACCGCGTGCTCCAGCGACGGAGTTTGCGCACACACTCCCGCCCAATTGCTATTGGCTCGCGCTTCGAGGTAAGGCCCAGCTTGCCAGAATGCATCGACCAAGTACCGGAAGGAGACTTATTTCCGATTCATCCAATGCTGCTCAGGTTCAGGATCCTCCAGTTGCTTGCCCGGGGAATTATTTAACGATGTCCTGATGCAACTTGTTGTATCCTTACCGACCGAACGATAATGTGGGTTGCTCATGGCTTCGACCATGCGAAGACTTGATTTGATTCCTCGAATAATGCTTCATCGACCAAATGTCTCAAGACTTACAGTACATGCTCCCACACACTGCAAGAAATACAAGGTACTTTAAACTCCTAATAAAGGTTTTATAACTTGTCACTCATTCTACACCTTTTTTGGTGTTATGGAAAACATCTGAGATATGGTTTTATGGAATTCATCATCTTAAAGGTGTCCCAGAATACCATAAGAGGTGCTTTTTAGCACCTTAAGTTTCCTTGTACGTATACGTACGATAATCGCATGCATTTCATAGATTTTTTTGTCAATTGTTTTTCTTGGAACTTACCGGGACTCGATCCCGGTGATGATCCCGTGGATACCTCACGCTACTACTCTCCTATCCCGACAGGTATGAGCACCTTTAGAGGTGAGTTTGAACGTTTTTTCATTGTTCAAAACACTTTTTCATGAGTTTAAAAATACAATTAGGTGTTGGTAAATCCCAAAATTGAGGCAATTCTAGTCCCTATAATAGAATTATAAAATTATAGCTTTCTATTATTATAGAAAAGCAAACGGGAGCGTGAAATGCTTCGGTACTAATAGCTGCTTCCTCGCGTTAGCCAAAATCGAACGTTCGAATCGCAATATGGCGGCTACTCGCGTTCCAATCCACCATCGTTTCGCGTCCAATTGAAAATACGTTAATCGAGTATTTCGCCTCCTCGTTATTAAACCTTTCGGGAAAAGAATTCAACGCAACATCGTAACGATTGTACTCGCCTGGAAAACGCTATCCGTTGGTATTTTTAATGATATCGGTAAACATAATTTCTCTAAAATTACGTCGGAAAAAAGTGGCTTCACTTTCTCGCTTTGTTGTGAAAAACAATTACATGGACTCACGTTGACGATCTAACGCTAACCAATTTGATGTCGATTGTTTCATACTACAATCATAGTTTGCGTGAAAAGGTAATACCGAGCAACTATGAAGATAAAGTAGCCTTCGAGTGACTTTATTTCTATGAATGCGCCCATAGCTTTTTCAACCAATCAAGATGCAGAATGGAGATAGTCTCACTGGAAATGTAAGTTCTATGTTCAAATACTATAGCGCTTCATTAAGGGGGAAGGGAATTGCCTAAATGTCAAACACTTCAAAATAAACAAGCAAATACACATAATAATACACATTCCGAATTGGTATGCTTCTAAGCTCATGTCAATTAATTTTCACGTCCTTAGCATGTATATTACATGTACATGTAACTCTAGGTTTGATATAAATGTAGCACTTATTTTTAATAATTCACCGAGTTCGTATCATTATCATGATTCGTAAAGTGTTGAGGCTCATACATGTATAGACATGCATATGTAGGCACTACACTCCATTCTGTACAATGTAACCATTACACAGCATTTGCAAGTCACAATCAAACTGAGCGTTTTAAGGATATCACACTACTATACTGTATAGCTATAATTAAAAAAATTCTCGAAAGGTTCAAGTCTTGCAATAATTTCCCTTCTTCTGGATCGGATTGGAAATTTCTCTACATCCTTTCTCATATCCAAAGGAATCAGTTGTCAGGTCCTTTTTGAGCTGAAAACGAGATCTTAAAACGTGCATTATCGACGATGACGAATAGGTCAATTCAATATTCGACCAGTCATGCAAGTTGCTGCCTTTCTTCCAAAATGCGAGGCTTCGCTAATGGGGCACTTTTGAGTGGTGGGACAAAGAAGATTTTATCCCTACTTATGCAAATCCAGCAAAACAAATTCTCGGCAGTAAAATGCACGCATGTTCCGTCCTACACACAAATATCAATTGCTTCGGGACGTGCATTGACGTGGGACTTGTGTGCTTTAAAGATTTTTAAAACAAGTTCCATGCGTGACATGTCCGCAGAACATGCAACGACATCGGTATAAAGTATTAAAAGTAACTGCTGAAAATCACCTCCATTTAAGTCGTTTTATTTTAGAGTTGTACACTGGTTTTTACTTTTTTTTATATAACGAAGCTTTTTAATTAAGAAACACGACCTACTCAACTAATGAAAAAAAAATTCTAAAACATTTTTAATTTCTGTAATGGAACTCATGGAATCGCCCTTTGGCTGTCGTGAAGTCATGGGTGCAAAAATAATCCATTTATCGGTTAAAAACAGCGTTAACCTTGAGCGGCGATTTTTTAAACCAATTAACTGGTCGATTTTGCACATGTGACCTAACGACTGTGTGCGATTGCACACATCGCAAAACTTCTGTCTGAGAATCCCTGATGTACGAATGACATTTCGCGTTATGTTGCTCAGGCATCTTTTTTGAGTGTCTTGGATTGCGATTACAGCGGAACCTCATTAAGAAGAACTCGTTTTAAACGAATTTCTGATAGTATGAACTCAGTTCCAGTCCCCGTTCTATATATAGGGTATACAGTGTATACGAATAATGTTACCTTCTTCGTTTAAGACGAATTCCGAATTCGGATATTGCACATGTTTTGATAAAACTAATGAATTTTCGAGCTCGAGCATTCGCACTAGGTTACTTTAAAATGAACCTCAGACAATATGAAAAAATGTATGTTATAGCGGGGAATTCACCGATCAAAATTTTAGCATCTTACCATTTATATACGCGGGGCAGGATTTCATCCAAAAATTCGGTGAAACTTTGGTTCTTATTGTTGAAATCATATTTTTTCTGACTTTTGTCAAGAAGAAAAAATATAGTTATCAATAATCAATCATTCGTCATTAATCGTTATAAAAATAAACTGGAATAAATGTTTGAGAATGAAACAATTCAATATAAATTAAGATGCCAGAAAATGTAGTGTTCAATTCCAAAATACAAAATTTCAGTTAGTTGCATTGCAAATGTTTTAAGCACGCATAGCTTCCTCATGCAGTATTGGAAGTTGTCATCGTATTTGTTCTCCGTTGTCTCAAACCAAATCACAGCCCAAGATTGATAGCTTGTCGTTTCTACAAAAAACGGCCACAAAATAAACGTACATGTATACGGTATATTTCCTAGGCGTTGTATGAAAATATAAACCACATCAACACGAATTATTTATCAACTTTAGAGTTTGCGTCTCGCAGAGGCCCAGCCCTATTTCGAGTCCATCGTTTTCGACCTAGGCAATATTCCAGGAGCATCACCGAAGCCCAAAAATTGCGATGAGAATTAAGTTCTCCGCAATGTGGTCAGAATTGCTTAACTCGATTAGAGCACACGGTGGCGCAAATGCAATAAAGCAGCATTTTCAATCTTCTTCTTCAGGGGTTCGGGGTATGTACTATGCATCCAGCTCCCCATCAGAACAACAGAAACGGAAATGGTAATGAAAGCTGCGAGTCTAGAAATGCGGGGCTCGAATCTCGAGACAGGGCCTCTAGTAAATAAATACGCATTATCAATTATTTATATGGCAAATCAGGATGCACGCACACAAAGCATGATGGAGCGTGACGGGAAGTCCCGCAACGAACTCTGGTATTGGAAGTTACCTCACCATCGACCAACGTCTTCGACTGAAACTAACTCGGAGTGACAAAAAAATTAATGGATAGCAGCTTTTCTAAGTGCGTGGCATGTTCAGACATGCAGAAACAGGGTAATAAGCCTATAAATCCTATTATCATACTTAGTTGGGTTGGCCTGGAATGATGTAACAGATACCGCGGTTCGAGACCCCGTTCCGTTACCTTAGTGCGGAAAAAGGAATCTTCTGAAATGCTGTACTGTATAAGGTTGCGCTTCGCGGAACCCTAGGGGTGCTCAGACAGAAGCTTGACGAAATCTACATTGGCAGTCGTGACGGATCGTGGGCTATATGCATTAATTCGTTAACGGCGATGCCCATGAGTGGCTTATTTGAATCAATTAGTGTCGTTTTTGAACACGTCTGTCAAGGTACGATTCGTATAACTTCTGTCTGAGTACCTCCATATGCAAACGGATTCTTGAACACCCGAGAGCTAATTGACACACAGTGGAACATCAATAACAACTAGATTTATACTAATTTCTGTTAGATTCGTCCCTTGAGATTCGTTTTAACGAGGTTCGACTGCACTAATAACAGACATATAAAGACAATTACATGTACTGTATATACAGTATACATCCATTATATTAGATTAAATGTGCGTTCAATTAAGAGATTTTAAGCAAACGAAACTAGACATGATTAAAAACTGCGTATACTTAATGGAAATACAGCTTTAAATATGCGTGTCAACAAATATAACTGACCACAGAGTTGCAGAAAATACTTTTATCAACATTTATAAAGTGATTTGGCTGATGTAATGAATATTTTTAATGGCCATGCAGACATGTCTGTAATGTGATAAAAGAAACAAATGCACCACAAAACATTTAAAGGGGAACTATATTTCAATGACTATATTTTATTTATAGAAATGTTTGCCTGATAATTATAAAACAAAGAGTCCTAAAATGGGCTTGAAGTAATTACAAGTTGAATACAGCTTACACTCCTCCACCATGTGACTGAATTTCCCGTACACAGATGTCTTTTTCGTAAAAATAATAATTGAGTGCACGCCATCCTTGCAAGATACCAGCGGACCACCGGCAATGCAAACAGATTAAAAACCTATAATCTTATACCAAATGTTAAATCACCATCCTGTTTTACCATACACTTGAATTAAAATGAAAGTACGACGCCTAGTCTACAATATCATTGATGCAAGATATTGTTCAATTGCATTCGCCGAAAATATTACGTAAAGCAATGCTGTAATGTAATTTTTTAGGAAATTTTGTTTGTATACATATACATGTACAGTATATTTACCTATTACACACTGTAAACAAATTGTATTTAAGAGTTTAACGTCATAAATGTGTTCAAACCATCTAAACTTAAACTTGTCAGACACTTTAAGACATAAAAACATGTCAAATTAAGACTGTTTTTACAGTGCAGGTATTTACCATTTAAAACTGTACTTTACAAAAATAAAATAATGCATTTTTATGTAATTCTTTAGTACAGTAGGCAAGAAATAACCACGTACTGCACATTACATGTATTGGAGAAAAACATACAGCGCCATCATGTGACCCCCTTCAAAACAAACCACTTATGTCAAGAACATGTTTTCGTAAAGTGTTTATTTTCCGAGATATTTCAGTGGATCCTTTAAAATGGTACTTCCGGTATAGATAATAAGACTTGATGATTACCTGGTGCATTATTTAATGATTTCATCCACATTTATTGCTTCGTGACTTGCACGAGCTCTAAATTCAAATCAAGAATTGATGTGCACTAGCGCGTTGCAGCAAGCTGCTTTAACTTTCAGTTCCGAATTATCGTAAAAAGGAACCAAAAGCAACATCTGCTTCCTAATTTCCGATTAAGAAGACTGAGAAATTACTGATTTTCTCTATTCGTTTAAGACTAAGCATCGGTGTGCAACGCCCACATCACGTACTGTATACTCATGGCTCGTAAAGAACTTTTTTTCACAGAAATGCATTAATACGCAAGACCTAGCGCAGCCTGAATTAGAGTAAAAACGAAAATTAAAAGTCATAAATATGCTAATGCGTAGCAATCTGCATGGATTTAAGCCACGCGAAAGCGCATGCAGGGTCCCATTACTCCTGGCTTTTTAATTTGACGCCAAAAATAATTTTGCTGCAAACTTCGTCAAAACCGGTCTCCCTCGTTGAATTTCTCAAAAGAGAAGGTTGAGCACGAACTGATAAAATACAGACCGCGCATTTTGGCAAGTAAAAGATATAGCAGCAATTTTAATTTACTGAATTTACTGAATAGACAGTATTCGGTGTCCTTAAAAGCTTCTGGTAATGCAAACTGGGGTTGGGAAGCCATTTTAAACGTAATGAATTAGCATAGAGGCGCTCGTACATCGAACGAAACGTATCGAAAATGCGATGATGGTGAAGATCCCAAGATGTAAATGGTCGGGGGGGGGGGGGGGGGGGGGGAAATTTAGAGAGAGGCACCGGAGAAAAACGACAATGTCTTGCTTACAAATATTAAAACTGATTCCAAGAAGCTGGAGGTACTTCGACGATGGTACGATTAAGCTAACGCACTGTATAGGAATGCCGAGAGGAAGCTCGTAAACTTTTGCTGAGAACCTAATAAAATTGGTGAAGGCTAGACATCGTGAAAATCCTGCTTTTTATACTGTCTTGCTTGACGTGGCAATGAATTGTACAGCATTCACAGTTGCGGAGCATTAAAACATTCTGAGAACATCATTTCAGCGGGAATAACTTATACCGAGCTTGTCTAAACAGATGATTTCATATGTTCACAAACGCTATTTCAAAACTATTTCCATCTATGCCCGCACTATTGTGTAATACAGTGAAAGCCACTTAATATATCTAACGTATATCAGCGTGCAGAATGGCGATCAGCCGAAAACCACAAAACCCCGGAAAATGTTATTTGACGGCAACACGGCATAACAACTGTGCGCATAGCGTGTGCCCTCTTTTAGGGACACAAATTGTGATCTTATTACATTATACACAAAATACATGTATACTCTGCAAATATCCCCTCTGCTATGGGATTTTTTAAATGCATACTCTTCACAATTTCTGGTGTTTTATGAATTTGTTTACCTTAGCAGTTGATGTTTACTATTTGCAACATCCTAATCCTACATGTTATTACGTCTCCAACCCAAGTTCAGTTTTATTTTCTATTTTCTTTAATACCCTCCTTTTATTTTAATTTATTTTAAGATCGTCAAATACGAGTTAATTTATATTCCGAAATAAAATTTATTTTCGATGAAAAAATGTCCTGTTGCTATTATTTTTGTTCACGAGTGTACAACTTCTGACGGAGAAATATCAAGCAAAATTATTTCTTACAGCAAATTCCGGGTTGCAAATTTCCTCATGTGTTATGGCCTAATTTTACAGCTTATTTTTAACATTTATTTCTCATAGTGAAGGTGTTATTGTATTTACTCCTCCGTTTAATGTACATCATTTCAAAACTAACAAACTGTATACTGTAAATATCTCCTCTGCTATGGGATTTTTTTAGTTTCACACTTTTCAAAAATTCTTATGTTGTATGAGCTTGTTTATTTTTCCAGATAATGTTTATACCATTTACTAAAGTCTAATGAAATGTTTTTACGCCTGTATTTTCCAATCTAATCTCAATTTTAGTTCAATTTTTTTATTTAATGTTTCAACCCCCCTTTTATTTTATGTAATTCAAAGACCGTCGAAGTCGAGTTGATTTTTATTCCGAAATAAAATTTACGAAATTGTAGGAAATTCACTTTCATCTCTCTGACGGGGTAATACCAACAAAAAATATTTCTCGCAACAAAATTCGGGTTGCAAATTTTCTCATGCGTGATGGTCATTATTGGTGGGATTGTACATTATTTACTTTTATATTTCAAGTATTAGTCTCATTTCTTTTTTTTCTTTTTTTTTAATTTTTTGTTTAAAAAAGCCCCTATGCCGAATCTTAGGACTCTAAAATTAAACTACTTTGACTGTGGGATTCCTTCAAGTTTAACCTTTCTTCATGTTTTTATGAAACAAGTAATAGTGGGTTAATTTTGATACTTGGACAACTCTAGTCTTGACAAATTGTTCGTGGCCACAGTAAAAAAATTGAAGCAGGCAATGTTATATATATCTGAAAAAATGGAAGCAATTTCCTGAACTAAAACCAGTAACTATCATATGTTTGACACATTTTATCTACGTTAAAGAAAACAAAATCAAATCAGTTGATTTGTGATTCGTTCCTTATAGCAGTTTATGCAAACATTCCAAAAAAAATCAGTTTTCTCACTGGCAGTCTGCAAAACAATTTTGAAAGCATTGTCACGAAGATTCTAAACAACGTCGTGACTTCCGTTGGTCAGTATTTCATTTCTTAGAATTAGTAGGAGCTCCTTGAAGTACTTTAAGCGCTGACTTCAGTGAATTTCAAAGAGAATGTCAAGCTCTTGACCTCGACTCGGTTGAAGGATCACGTGATATTATCATGCTGCAACAAAGACAACTTCAACGCGAATACGTGTTCCTGATATGAATTCATTATATAACTTAATGATGACTCCTAGCAAAAAAGCTATTTTCAACCTTAATTCTAAAAAAGGGTAGTCATGGTTTATTATTCACAAACATTGTCACGTGCTTCTCATGGCAACAAATGCTAATTAAGATTAAAAACACAATGCACACCGTAAGTGTATACGTACAATAAATCCATATAATCTCTCCATGTTTTCTACTTTTTTCCATAGCAATGGCAACTGATATAAATTCACTTAACCTGCAGAAAGTGGGGAAAATTGATTATGATGATCAATTAAAGAACATTGCAAGCAAATCCCAATCTTATTCTAATAGCTAAATGTAAACAAATAACAAGTTGACCCATTTTAAATCCATAGGACATGTTAGTGTTCTGTATTTAAACAAGAACACATGTAATGCGCATTTCAAAATTAATTTTGTGTTATTAAAATATATTTTAAAATACATTTCAAATGCACTAACGATAATTTTTTTAAGTGCATTGACGAGGAGAATAGATCTTGAAATGCATTGACGAGTAGAATATATTTTGGAATGCATTAACATCATTCCATTCTACACACTAGACATTTAGCAAAAACCGTCCTTTTTTCACAAGATGCTCTAACGCGCTTCAACTAGAAATGACGACCACATCATAATTATTGACCTTCCATAAAAGGTCGATCTTCCAAAAAGTTAAAAAAGGTACCCCTGCTGTAGAAAGGGAAAGTACTTCAATGAATGCATTTTTGGGTACCATTTTATGAATAAACAATTTCAAATGTTCATGAGGACCATTTTTACTATGCATAAATAATATCAAATTTATTTTTGTTTACCATTTTCACTATACATAAATAATACAGTGTATATAATATCAAATGCATTTTTGTGTACCATATTTACTACGTATAAATAATATTAAATGCTTTTATGTGTACCGTGTTTACCATAAACCAAAGAGAATATCAAATGCATTTTTGTGTAGGCTATACCATTTGTACTATGTATAAAAAAATTCAAATGCATTTTGAGTACCATTTTTACTGCTTAGAAATAAGTTGCTGGAAAACCCGGCTTTGCCCGGGACAATAGACAATAATAATACTTGAGATGACGTGATGATGTTCTGAAACACTCGCGTTACTTTTGCAACATTAATTTAGTCTTAATTTAGTCTACTTACATGTAATCCTTAATAAAAATATTTTAAATGTATTTTGTTCGTGTTGTTTAATATTAAAAAAGATATTCTTGATTGCGGTCGTTTTATTTTCAGTTTCAAGT
>JAQGAO010003619.1:0-16654 GCA_034697705.1 Ommatoiulus sabulosus | reverse complement strand
AAAACTAATCGAATTTTGTTCGTATAATGCAAAATAATGAAAAATGTAAAAGATGAATTGAACATTTAATTAATCATCTCAAATCATGCTTTAAAATGATTGAAATTAAATTTTATTCTAACAATGAATTACTGAAAATATATAAAAAAAAGAAACTTTCCTTTCAGAATTAAAATATTGATGAATTCAAAACTAATCGAATTTTGTTCGTATAATGCAAAATAATGAAAAATGTAAAAGATGAATTGAACATTTAATTAATCATTTCAAATTATTGTTAATCAGTGTATCTTTTAATTTAACAAAATGCAAAACAGACAAATTACTGAAAGAGAAATTTTTTTTAAAAAAAATGATTATACAGTATTTAAATTCACATGGTTTAATCAAACAGGAATGTGTACAAGTATGATAGCTTAATTGGATAATAAGGGCTTAAAAAAACGAAGCATTTGACAGCTACAATGGCAACAATGCGAGCAATCTGATGAAGCTGATTAAACCTTGAGCTTCGACCTATTTAAATATTCGCTATCCGCCAGATAAACAGCATTTTTGGTGAAATCTAACCCTCGAATATATATCGAAACGTACAGTCTCTGGGGTCATAAGCGCAGTTTGCAGTGCCCAACTGAATGGCCATGTTTTGTGCAGCTTGGTTTCTCGGCGCTGTGCCGGTCATTTGGACGGTCCATTTCCTCTTGTCTTCGTCCGGATCTCCTCCAATTTTTGGGGTCTACAGCCAGCCCAACAAATGGTACAAAATCAAATTTTGCATAGCCTACGTGATGCTCGGCCTGCGAAAGGTAAGGTCAGCATCGGTTATTGTACGCGAAAATTGAAATTCCGCTTTTGAAGCTTATACTGTACACCTGTACACTTGCATGAGATGTTGAGACTTCTCAAGACATTCCACCAATGCCAAAGTTAACAAGTTGTGATCCCCAAAAAATTGATGATTTTAAAACTTCTAATAATAATCAAGAAGCTATTTTTAATGCAATTTGTATACCAGATAGCATATTTACTTTGAATTTTCTGAAGTATTCATATTGCAGGCCTGGGTTTCATAGTCACATTTGGAAAAATATTGGGAAGGAAAAGAAAAAAGGTTTTTGTATGTGCTAATCAGAGTATACTGTGATGCTAATATAGAAAGAATATGCAAATTCGTAGATTGCAGAAAATTTCACTGTCAGTTTCTCTCCGAAATTTGAGTTACTCTTCCTTTCTTAAACAAAAAAGTCATTGGATATAGATTATGACGTCTACTCCTTATCCGTGTTTAAAATAAGTTTGCCAAGTCATCGTGGCTTCGTTATACAGTATTATGAACGAACGAATTCGTTATATCCATAGCTTTTGCTTGACGCGATCACCTGAATATAGCGAAGCTGACTTTACATGTACTTGATTTCGATCTAACCAGCATTGAGCAACTATCGTTCTAGATTAAAAATCGTCGCAAGAAGGCTTTGAAACGTCCAACTCTGGAAGGACCGGGTTACGGTGTGAGGTCGCGCTCCACAATCGAAGAAATGGACTGCCCACAAACTCTGCCCTCCGATAAACCGAATGTAAAGCATATTTCTGACTTGTTGTACCATAATCGGTTGCACCATGCATCATCAAAGATCAATTGAAACCAACAGATGATGGATGGTGCGACTGTTAAAGTGAAAGAGGATTCCAATTATATTTTCAACAGGCAGTCGATGCAGTTTACTTCGTGTCGGCAAACAAGGATGGTTTCTACTTCGTCGCGGCCACTGCGAGGCGGCCCAATCGCGTAATTAACGGATTTTGGTATTTCAGGGCAAGTATCATTGCTTCTTATTTGTTGAGGGGAATGACTCTTGGTTAAGTTTACTCTAAAGCGTTCCTTTCCACTGAACAGCGCCATCTATCATCTATGCAAACCACCCCAGTACAGAACTTGCCCTTCTAATTTGCCTTATTGGGTCTATAGACCCGGTTCAGTGGCACGGAAAGTGCTCTGGCAAAGCAATGCACCAGGAAAAGTAAACATGACAAAAACCTTTTGTTTTTTAATGGCAGATCCCTGGCGTCGGACTTCTGAAATCGCCCAAACTGCCGGACACGAGCCTTGTGACTGACAAGGACATGGAGTTTAGTACCACGGACGGCATGCTCATCAAGCCGGTATTGCCAATGAAGCAGTGGCAGATCACCTACGATGGCCTTATGAAGTGAGTAAATCAGAGTGAGGAAATGTTGACCACTGTTCGGATGAACTTTTTTCCGAGCGGCTGACAGTAACTGTCCGTTGTAGGTTTGAGGGCCACGGGGACGAAACTGTCCACGTGCGGATCGACATGGACTGGAAGACAGACTTGCCCTACTTCGACTTCGACACGGACATCCCTAACGGAGCACTGGCGCGAGCAATGGCCCGAGAGTTGTGGACTAAAGACTTCTTCAGGATGCTGGAAGAGTAAGCCTGGGGCGTTCCCGTCATGGACATTACAACAGCGATTTTGTTGCAGAGTACTGCCTCTGGTTTCTTTCTTCAGGTCGCATCAAACTCACCACGAGCAAATGGGCTACATGACTGGCAAGGTTACGGTGGACGGAGTGGGCGAGTTCGAAATAAGCATGAATAGCATGCGGGACCATTCCTATGGTAATAGGATGGATCTGGCCTGGTCAAGCTCTATCTTGACCATGCCAGGAGTAAAACTTTGTATTTCGATTGCTTTCAGCCACAAAACGGGACTGGAAGCTGATGCACCGCTACGGGCTTCATAGTGTCACCATGGAGGATGGCACTAAGTTTTGCGTTGGGATCATTTCTCAAAAGGACATCACAACGTGCGCATTCCCTTATGAACTCTCGGTAAGGGTCTATTAATTAGGTCAGTCTGATCAACCGATTCCAATTTCTTTCCAGATTTGAGATGGGCTACCTTTACACCCCTGATGGCAAGATTTACGGGGTGAATCGATGTGATCTGCCATTGTACTGCCATGGCGAAGGAGGAACAGCACCTCTGGATTATAGCTTCACGTTCAGCGCTGGTAATCATGAAATTGGCACTTGCTAGAAAAGCATCTTCTTTCTCATACTTTTTAACAAATGTCTTCGTTTTCAGGTGGTCGAGAGTATAGAGTGGAGTGCGAAGTGATCGAATCGCCCGAACTGTTCCTTGGCGAAGAATGGGAGGCCAGGGTACTCGAGCGCATGTGCAAGTATCGCGTCAATGGCATCAAAGGCTGGGGCTTCGCAGAATGGGAATACAGGTAGTTTCTGCAAAAGTATCTGTAAGAGCGGTGTTGTATGAGAACTGAGCATTGCTTTTTCGTGCAGGTATCTCAAGGGTAAACCAGACACAGTGACGTAACACTGCATACGGAAACTGATTTTTGCGATGAAACTAAATCTTCTAATACGCCAAACTGTTCACTGGATATGCACTCTATAAGAGAAGAAGAATACAACTTGTCATCAGTTCTTGTGAAGGCGCATTTTTTTTTCGCTTTGTCAAATGTGAATAGTCTGCGTTATTTTAATGACAATAAATTATTTAACACAACGTTTCTACATGTACACGTACGTGTTTTATTCTTATCGTGCCACTGCGAGATCGCAGCTATGCTATCCCAATGCTTTCTTTATGGAGATTTTTTAAACGACTAAGACTTTCAAAGATTACTGACTAGAAACTTTGCATTTATTTACCACGTGTGAAATTCATTGCATTAATTTTAATTACAAAACCCGCCGATCAACATGGCACATCCAAGTTTTTTTTAGTAATTTTAATTACCACGTGTGAGAAATCGAGAAATTCGCACTAAATTTCCGGTCGTAGATATGCATGAGAACAGAAATGGTGAGAACATTTAACTTTTCAATGTTTCTCATAAATCATGTATAATGCATAACATAAGTAAAACTACAAGTTGCAAAAAAAAAACTTCGAAATTACATCTTAGTTTTATCTATCCATTTGTGACAAGTAATTATTTCCTTACAATTCAATTACAGTCCAATGGATAGCCAAACTACATTCAACTTACAGTAACTTTTTATGAAAAAAATGTAGTTTTAAATCGGTCACTGATTAATGTATTTCGATTTACTCGGAATACCAAGATCTTCTGAAACAATGGTCCTTAGCAGAACTAATTACATGTATTCTATTAGGATCAATTTTATTTTCGCACATAAGCTCATGTTTATTTGATAAAACCTGATACCATAAAATTTGTTTGAAGAATTTATTTTATAACGATAACTTGGCCTTATGCTTTATTCATCAACCACGCCTCGAACAAAGGAAGGATATCAAAGATGTTTATCTACCAATGACTGATAGCTCTAGATCAAAGTTCTACAAAAACCTGAATCTGACACGTTCGCACCTGAGGCATATTGGCAGTCAAGATGCACAAAGTGGTCTCTTATTTGCTAACATCCAGCCCCACGTGGTTGACCACATTGGTCATCGCCGCCTTTTGCGTCTGGTGTTTCTTCCATCCAGACACCGCACCAATCCGTGGAGTGTACCGGAAGCCAGGAAAGTACTTTCCACTAAAGTTCCTCATCGCTTACGCCCTGTTACGAGCGCGCAAAGTAAGTGATTACTTGGTAGGGATTTGAGGTTGAGATATGACTGGAGTCTCCTTATATATAACATCATTAGTTATGGACTGTTTAAATAAAGCGAATTTATCGACGGCCATCAGGCTTGAGAACCATTTTGACTCCTTGAGAATGAAAATAATGTAGTAACGATCAAGGGACAAGGTGGGAACAATGCCACCATATCAAACGCACTGATCGGAATGTTTGTTTTAAAATCATCAACAACATTCCTAATTAAACATTTGTTAGATATGAGGAAGAAAGGAGAGTTTCATTTAAAAGATTTTTTCGTTTTTCTTTTTGTGTGTAACAAATGTTTATAACTAGCAATTGGGAATTTCACAATTTTAAATATCCTACCTGAAAATTCTAAAGTAATTAAAAGTTTCATTTTATATGCTACATGTGTCGATCACTAGATGACGCTTTTTTGAAATTAAGATGAAGTGTAAAATAAACGTTAAAATGATATGTGGGAAATGTGAAGATGTGAAATTCCAAATTTAATCGAAAAGACTCGTAGAGAACGATACCACCAACGGTTATTAGGAGCGTTATCAAATATGGCATATGTTAAGATTTCTTAAACAAATATGTTAACAATGGCAGTAAACATACCAGTTTGATATAAAAATGCATTGTTTGATATGCGTTGAACTACATGTAGGCCTACAACTAGTTTTCCTTGCATAGTTTTTTTTAAAGTAGTATAAAATCAATTTGAATTTTTAAAAATTAATCAATAATAAACATAGGAATTGTTTATATTCAGGTTTTTATTAATGTTTAAAAATAACGAAAAAAAGGACAGATTTCTCAAACATGATATTCAATTTAATTTCAATTCAATTCTTTACCCTGCAGTCAGTAGGCCTGCGTTAAGGCAGACTATAAAGCAATCTGGTCATGATGAACCCCAACATCACAGTTTAGTTATGTCGCGTATTTGGGACTTAAACGATATAAAATGATCATCAGGTCCACCAAATCCAAGGGAATTAAGGTTGCACTAATCATTGGCAATTATGATACTTAGCAAGGTGGCTATATGTTAACATTCTCGCCTTGCATTCGGTAGACCCAGGTTCGATCAATTCCCGTGTCGGCTATCCTCGATTGTGGTTTTTCATGGTTTCCCACAATTTCTCCAGGCGAATGCTGGGATAGTTCCTAAATTAAATCGGCCATGACCGTCTTCCTTTCCTATCCCATCCTCCTTGTTAAGGTCCCAATTACGGGAAATATGATTTAATTGTAGTGTTGGGAACCATATGGATCCCCCCTGCCAAATGGTACTAATCTACTGACTGCAGGGTAAAGACTAGAATAGAATAGAATAGAACCCAAATTCCGCCACCGATAACGCAAACACCGAACGATACCTTCCCAGTAGTGCCAACAGCTTAGTTCTATAATCAACCGACAGCGCAGGGTCCAAATTTAATGCCCCCTCAAACCTGGTCCATTCCTCGGCCGACATAGGGAGCGACCGTGAAGCCGTATATTGCTTCACCGGTACAATCACATCCTCGTCGGGGAGCGGGGCGGCCAGTGCCAGCACATGACCACCGCGCAACCGAACTGTGGATGGTGAAAGGTTCACCACCTCAAAGGAGCGACACAACGACTTATCGGACAAAAATACTCCATACGCCGGCCGAACCTCCAGCGCCCCCCCTTTAGGTGGGAGCAACATGACCCGTTCCCCCACTGGGACTCGCTTAGAGACCACACAGGGTACCTGCGTGATGGAGCAAGGTGCTAACACCGTCGGTGAAGCCAACAACACCGGGTAACTAGCCACACGACAGATTCACCCTTTACCAATCGGGAGTGGCATAGCCCCCAACTCTCGCTCCTCAACGGGGCTTCCCACTTCCTGATCAGGGCCCCGGGCAAACCTAGCCTGGGCCAACGAGAATGTCGTATTCGGATCATCCCCAAAGACAAACAACCCATCGTCAGCCCGTACGTTTAATCACCAAGAGCGGGCAAAATCCCACCCCAAAAGCATAAAGTCCTCCAATGTGTCGGTGGGCTGTGGAATCACCCGGAAGCGAAAGGTAACATATCTATTCAGTACCCAGAGGGTCAGTTCCACCGATCCGTGCATGCTATGCACGCCCCTGACGCACCTACCACGAATTCAGGGCCACCGCCTAAAGCGCTTTCTCCCACAATACCTAACCTATCCAGTAACGGACGTGAAATAATAGAGACGTCCGATGCCGTATCATACAGAGCGAACATCGGCATTCCCTGACAATACAGTCTGATCATCGGTGTGTCGTCCTCCGACCACATTAACCTATTTGCTGCGGGTCCCCGGTTAAACTTAAACTGTTTCTCCACTGGGAGGGGACACTCTGCCCGGATATGTCCCATTTCCCCACACCCGAAGCAGGGCAACTTCGTCATATCCTTTTTCGGTGCGACCGCCCCCGAGTCCCCCTGACCCTGGGATTTCGCAGTCGCCCCCCTTTAGACTTCGTTCCCGAATCTCCCACTTTTGGCGCAAACCGCGCCGTCCTTTTAATGAACCCGGGCTCTAACCCCAGCAAATAACGTCTATACTCCAACAGGGGTTTACGCTCCTTATTCCTCATCCTATCCTCATAATACGGCAGCAAGCCCTTGCCTATGTTATTCCTAATCATTGACTCGGACATTTTTGGATCTAATTTAGAGCACAAGGTTTCAACGGCCATAATATAGGCTCGCACTGATTCATCAGCCGATTGCTTTCATTGCGTCAGTTGCGCCATTAGGTCCGTTTCGCAGGTGAGGTTAAAGAAATATTCGTGCACCCGTTCTCGGAAATCCACCCAGGTTAGCCCCACTAACTGTTTACTATGAATTTTTAGCCAGTCAGCGGCCAACCCCTTTACATGTGTGCGGAAAAATAGCGGCAAATCCGCCTCCGGAATCCGCTCCGCCCGTGCCGTCGCCTCGAACGCCTCTAAGTGCCACTCTACATCCCCCGAACCATCGTAGAAAGGTAATGATTCTGGCCGAAATTGCGTAATCGCAAATTGTGCCGCCGGGGAAGCCTGCTCCACTATCGGCTTAACTTCTGGTGCCGCTGGCGCCGAACCAGTAGCTATTTTCCCTAACACTTCTCTACAATCCTTACGGTCGCCCTCTGAACCCATTCCCGAGGTCAACCAAAATTCCACAACCTTCATCGCATTTTTCACGTCGGAATACGGAATTGGCGCCTGCGCACCTATCCCCGCCGACGGTCCCCCTTAAACCTTATCCCCATCCTGACCTGGATTCTGGGGGGCGCTCGCTTGAGCTCTCGTTTCGATCGGCATTATACTATGCTAACGGGGTACCGAAAACACGCACCTCCACCATGTGAGGTCAGGGTCCCGCCTAATTAACCCCGAACTCGACCTAACATTCCCCAAAGGAAGGAAACTCCTCAAAACTACGTAAATGAACGAAAAGTTTATTTAAAGGTCCCAACAGGGGACAGCAAAACGCGCAAGGAACAACAATAAAGAGGGGGCAGCCAACAGGGCAGCCTCCCGCAAACAACAAACGAAGGGCACGCAGGCCAATACTCACACCCACGCAAACACAAGAACCGATCCCGCCTCGCGGCGTCCACACGCCTCACACACACGTCCCCAAAGGGCAAGGGACCCAACCGGGTCCGAGGAGAGCCAAGGGCAGCCGAAGCCACGGCAATAGCACCAATCAACCACGGACGACCTTTCGTCCAGCCAACCTAAACGGCCGAAATCCAGCCAGGGAGTGAGCGCCCAGCTGGGCAACTCACTGGCTTAAATAGCCCACGCTGCATTCCTACCTGGAATGCAGCGTGACCTTTGCTCCAGGTACGGCTGCTCTTGACACCCCCCCACTAAGCCAAAGCTCATCCTGAGCAAGGCACAAGACAAAAGGCAAGAGATCCATGAAAAGCACTTAAGCAAATACACTCAAACGGCCACGGAGCCAAGGGGAAATACCCAAAAGGAAAAAAAAATGCAAGTAAACACAAATCCAACGTAACCAACACACTTGGGGGGACCCATCTTCATCGAGTCCTAACGAAGACCACGGGAAGAGGGGCGGCCACCACTCCGCGAGTGCAGCCGATCCAGCTCCCTCACCAGCTGGGCATGTTGACGCTTACGCTGGTCACGTCGCAACTGGGTCTTCGACAGGGCCACCTTGGCCCAGCCCGAATAAGACGCCTCCGCCAGTTCAAATCCAGGGTCTGGTTTCCACAGTCCCGCGTCCTGAGCCCGTTGCAGCAACTCCCCTGACGGACGACACGACGGATCACATAGGTCACCGAAGAGGCGAAAGTGGTCCAGCACAAATAGCTCAGCCGCTGAAAAGCCAGGTACTGGTCGTGCCTCCAGGCCACCAGGAGCCACCACCGCCAACTCGGTGGTAGCAGCCAACAACAAACTATCAGGCGCAGGGGAAGCCCCACCGGCCACTGCCCCCAACGGCTCCAACGCCACCACAACGGCCGCCGGTGGAACCTCCACCGCCACGGCCGTGTCCTCCATGGGGACATCCACCACAACCTCAACCACAGCAGCATCTTCCGAGGCCGTCAAGGACGAGGACGAATCCGAAAGTCCCACCGGAAGCAGCCCCGAAGGGCTCAGTCCTAGATGAGGGGGGTCGACATCCGGAACGTACCAAGGGGGAGAGTCCAGCAAAGGAGTCGACCCAAAGGGCACAGGGGTCAACGTCACAGGATCCAATGAGAACAGGGCAGCCAACAGCTGGCGGCGGCGCTGTTCCCAACGCGATAAAGGCGGTGGCACGGGGAGAGGGCATCTGACCCCTCCGAATCCCCATCATAAACATCCACGACCAACCCAGGATCCGGGGTGGCCAACTTTTCGTTAGCGCGCATACGAAGTGCATGGGCATCCGCCATTGACCATACCCTGGTCGACGTCAGTCTCATCAACGGGGGGACCTGGAACACGGGCCGCGGTTGCAGACCCAAAGCCGCAATGCCCTGACGAGCACCTTCTGGTCCCCCGCGATCGACGGGGCCACAAAACCAGGGAACCTCCGCCGCATAAACCGAACGTTGGACCGCGGGTGGAGCCGAATGAGCTCGAACAACCTGTTCAAACTCGTCACGGGAATGACCCACCTGTCCAAACAGCTCCCACTCCGCTTCGGAAAAACGCGGCGGTCCCGACGAGGCTTGCATCCGAGACGGAGAAACAAAACGCCAATTCCCACGCGACATGGCAGCCGAAAAGAGAAATGTCCAATTCACAGCAGCCAAAGAGTCCCGAAAGTCCCGTTCTGACAGCCGAAAACAACGTGCACGCGGCCGACAGCAAGACAAAGAACCCGGGTGATGCAACATCGAGACCAGTGGCTCCCCCCAGTTCCGAGCCAGCCTCGCTGCAGTGAACCGCCACTTCCGCCAGCGCCGTAGCCAAGGCGCGAAAATTCGAATCGGCGATCTGTAAAAAACAGGAAAGCGAGGACGAGGGGAACCAACACGTACACAACACACACGGTGAGAATAACGTTTAATATTAGAAACTTGAACGACGGAGGTCCTAGCCGTCCCACGGCGGGTGTCTCGAAACGCATAATTATCGTCAGGGAGACAATCCTCTACCAAATAAGGGCCATGAAAGGGGCGTTTAAATTTTCCCTGGCCAGGCAACGCAGGAGCCTTGTCCTGAACCAAGATCCAATCGCCCTTTTTAACCACCAAAGAGCGACCAGACCGATCAAATACCTCCTTCTGGCGAGCCTGGGCCGCGGACAAATTTACCGTGGCCCGAGTCCGCAGCTACCCTGGGGACTGCAGTTGGGGCAATTCAGGGGCCCCCCCCCAACAAATTGTCCACCGCCAACCGGGGCGAGAACCCATGCATTAGGGCAAACGGGGTAACCTTCAATGAAGCTTGGCGAGCAAAATTATATGCGGCCACCGCTTCGTCCAAATATGCGGACCAATCCTCCCCCACTCGAGTGACCCGTGACCGCAACACAGTCATAAGTGTTTGGATGACCCTTTCCACCAGCCCATCCGCCTGCTGATGGTAAGGAGTCGAACAACGATGGGTCACCCCAAATTCCTGAACAAAAGACTGAAAAACCTGACTTTTCTGGGGGGTACCACTATCGGAGACCAACACCTTGGGAACCCCAAATCTAGAAAACAATCTCCGAAAAAATTTTACCAAGGTGGCCGCATTTTGTGACCGCGTGGCCAGGCCACGCAGAACCGGGTTGCATAGTCCACGGCCACCAGGATCCCCGAAACCCCCCCCCCACAGCCTTGGGGAGAGGGCCAACAAAGTCGAAACCCCACATTTCGGCGGGTCCCAACGCTTCAATCGGGTGAAGTTCCCCCGCCGGTTTCGATTTCACGTGTTTAATTCTCTGGCATGTATCACAGGACGCCACATAGTCCGTAACCGACTTACGCCAGGATGGCCAAAAATATGCCCGAGACACCGCCGCGATAGTCTTGGACACCCCAAAGTGCCCCGCAAAGGGATCGTCGTGACATTGGCGAAGGACCTCCTGCCGTAATTGCGACGGGACTACCAACAACAGCCGGGGGACGTCCCCCGGGACAAAAAAGTACAAAACCCCAGATAATTCAACATATCCCCCCGGAGACACCTGCGCTAAGGGCATCCGTGACCGCAGGGCCACCAAATCCGGGTCCTTCTGCTGCTCGGCGGCCACGTCCACCTCCCTGCTAAGAGCAAACAGGAAAGCGTCGTCCTCCACCTCATGCGGCACCAAGGGCAAGGGGAATCTGCTCAAGCAATCCGCATTCTTGTGCAGACCTCCCTTGCGGTACCGTACGGAGTAATCAAATTCCTCCAATCGTGCGACCCATCGAGCAAGCCGAGACGAGGGGTCCCTGACATTACGTAAGAAACACAGCGCATGATGATCGGTCACCACCGTAAAGTGGTGACCGAACAAATAATGCCGAAATTTATCGGCCGGCCACACCACCGCAAGTGCCTCCAGCTCCGTGACCGCATACCGCGACTCCGCGCCAGACAACGTTCTGCTTGCGTATGCTAAAACGCGCTGCGAGGCTCCTTCTCCCTGCTGGAGGACTGCGCCAAGCCCCAATAAGGAGGCGTCTGTGTATAAAAACCGCGGTAGCTCGGGGTTGAACATCGTCAACACCGGGGCCGTAGTCAGTGCAAGCTTCAAAGCCACGAATGCCGCCTGGCAATCCTCCGACCATCTAAAAGGGGTGTTCTCACTAGTCAAGGCGATTAGGGGCGCCGCAATTTTGGAAAACCCCTCGATAAACCGGCGGTAGTAGCCAGCTAACCCAAGAAAGCTACGAACCGCCGTCCGGTTCTCAGGGACCGGAAATGCCGAAACCGCCAAAATTTTTTCTGGGTCCATCGCTATACCGTCCCTACTCACCAAGTGGCCCAAATAGCGCACCCGTCGGAACCCAAAGAAACACTTACTTGGGCGCAATCGAAGGTTGTGGGATTCCAGAACCCGAAACACCTCTTCCAAGTTTGCCAAAAAACATCCAAATGAGCCCGCGAATATAATAATGTCGTCGAGGTACACGAGACATTTATCCCACCGCAATCCCAGAAGGACCTGATCCAAGCCACGTTGCATAGTCGCGGGGGCATTACATAAGCCAAAAGGCATACGCAAAAATTCGTAATGCCCCTCGCAACACGAAAAAGCCGTTTTCTCCCGATCCTGTGGGGACATCGGCAATTGCCAATATCCCGACATAAGATCGAGAGTTGCGAACCAATCCGCCCCCTGTAGAGAATCCAGCGCATCATCGATGCGTGGGATTGGGTATGAATCCATTTTCGTTTGCGAATTTACCCTCCGGTAGTCAATACAAAAGCGGTAAGACCCATCCTTTTTCCGAACAATGACCACCGGACTCGCATAGGGGCTCTTGCTCGGCACGATAATCCCATTGGACAGCATTTCCGTCACTTCCTCCTTAATTATCTTTCTCACAGCCGGGGAGGTCCTTCTGGGGGGCTGATAAATGGGGGGCGCGCCCTGCGTATCGATGGAGTGGGCCGGTAGCGTACTTAACCCAAATTCCGCCACCGATAACGCAAACACTGAACAATATTTGCCTAACAATGCCAACAGCTTGGTTCTATAATCGACCGACAACGCAGGGTCCAAATTTAATGCCCCCTCGAACCTAATCCATTCCTCAGCCGACATAGGGAGCGACCGTGAGGCCGCATATTGCTTCACCGGTTCAATCACGTCCTCGTCAGGGAGCGGGGCGGCCAGCGCCAACACATGGCCACCGCGCAACCGAACTGTGGAGGGTGATAAGTTCACCACCTCAAAGAGGCGGCATAACGACTTATCCGACAAAAACACCCCGTACGCCGGCCGAACCTCCAGGGCCCCCCCCTTTAATGGGAGCAACATAACCCGTTCCCCCACTGGGACTCGCTTGGAGACCACGCAGGGTACCTGCGTGATGGAACAAGGTGCTAACACCGTCGGTGAAGCCAACAACACCGGGTAACTAGCCACACGACAGACCCAGCCCTTACCAACCGGGGGTGGAATAGCCTCCGACGCTCGCTCCCCAACGGGGCTTCCCTCTTCCTGATCAGGGCCCCGGGCAAACCTAGCCTGGGCTAACGAAAACGTCGTATCCGGATCATCCCCAAAAACAAACAACCCATCGTCAGCCCGTACGTTTAATCGTGAAGAGCGGGCAAAATCCCACCCCAAAAGCATAAAATCCTCTAAGGTATCACTAGGCTGTGGGATCACCCGAAAGCGAAAGGTAACATATCGATTAAGTACCCAAAGAGTCAATTCCACCGATTCCGTGCACGCTATGCGCGCTCCTGACGCACCTACCACGAAATCAGGGCCACCGCCCACTACACTCTCGCTCACGATACCCAACCTATCCAACAATGGACGCGCGATAATGGAGACGTCCGACGCCGTATCATACAAAGCAAACATCGGCATTCCCTGACAATACAGTCGGATCACCGGTGTGTCGTCCTCCGACCACATCAACCTATTTGCTGCGGGTCCCCGGTTAAACTTAAACTGTTTCTCCACTGGGAGGGGACACTCTGCCCGGATGTGCCCCATTTCTCCACATCCAAAGCAGGGCAACTTCGTCATATCCTTTTTCGGTGTGGCCGTCCCCGAGTCCCCCTGACCCTGGGATTTCGCGGTCGCCCCCCCTTTGGACTTCACTCCCGAATCTCCCGCTTTTGGCGCAAACCGCGCCGTCCTTTTGATAAACCCGGGCTCTAACCCCAACAAGTAGCGTCTATACTCAAGCAAGAGTTTACGCTTCTTATTCCTCATCCTATCCTCGTAATATGGCAGTCGGACATCTTTGGGTCCAATTTGGAACACAAGGTTTCAACCGCCATAATGTACGCTCGCACTGATTCGTCCGCCGATTGTTTCCGTTGCGTCAGTTGCGCCATTAAGTCCGTTTCGCAGGTGGGGTTGAAAAAATATTCATGTACCCGTTCCCGAAAATCCACCCAGGTTAGACCCACTAGCTGTTTACTATGGATTTTTAGCCAGTCGGCGGCCAACCCCTTCACATGTGTGCGGAAGAACAGAGGCCAATCCGCCTCTGGAACCCGCTCCGCCCGTGCTGTCGCCTCAAAGGCCTCCAAGTGCCACTCTACATCCCCTGAACCATCGTAGAAATGCAATGATTCAGGCTGAAATTGCGTAATCGCAAATTGTGCCGCCGGGGGGGCTTGTTCCGCTATCGGTTTGACTTCTGGGGCCGCTGGCGCCGAATCCATAGCAATTTTTCCTAACACTTCTCTACATTCCTTGCGGTCGCCCGCCGAACCCATTCCCGAGGTCAACCAAAATTCCACGACCTTCATCGCATTTTTCACATCGGAAAAAGGGATCGGCGCCTGTGCACCTGGCCCCGCCGATGGGCTCCCTTGAGTCTTATCCCCATCCTGACCTGGTTTCTGGGGGGCGCTCGCCTGAGCCCTCGTTTCGATCGGCATTATGCTATGCTAACGGGAAACCGAAAACATGCACCTCCACCATGTGAGGGCGGGGTCCCGCCTTCTTAACCCCGGACTCGACCTAACGTTACCCAAAGGGAAGAAACTCCTCGAAACTAGGTAAATTGAACGAAAAGTTTATTTAAAGGTCCCAACAGGGGACAGCAAAACGCGCAAAGAACAACAATAAAAGGGGGGGCAGCCAACAGGGCAGCCTCCCACAAACAACGAACGAAGGGCACGCAGGCCAATACTCACACCCGCACAATATAAGGGCCGATCCGGCCTCGCGGCGTCCACACGCCTCACACACACGTCCCCAAGGGGCAAGGGACCCAACCGGGTCCGAGGAGAACCAAGGGCAGCCGAAGCCACGGCAATAGCACCAACCAACCACGGACGACCTTTCGTCCAGCCAACCTAACCGGCCGAAATCCAGCCAGGGAGTGAGCGCCCAGCTGGGCAGCTCACTTGCTTAAATAGCCCACGCTGCATTCCTACCTGGAATGCAGCGTGATCTTTACTCCGGGTGCGGCTGCCCTTGACAGATGATAGAAGATGAAGATTTAAACACACTCTTATGAAATTTGATGTACATGCATGCATTTTAAAGAAAATAGGAAACATACATTTTATGCAATCTTTTTGGCCACAAATGTAGTTACCTTGGGCATTGTCTTATCTGTGAGTATAGGAAAATCAGGCACTGAAGATAAATCTTCCTTCGTGAAAATGCTTTTAAATTGAAAGTTAACATTGTTGGCCACCTCAGTTTTACTTATACCAGATTGTTTACTAAGGTTTACGAGTGATTTAAGATTTTTTTACTTGGCATCAAAGCAACGTTCGTGAAAATGCAAGACGTTGTCTTGGGGGATCTTGGGGTCCGACCAAAAGTGATGATTCGAGACGTTTTGGAGGACAAAACCGAAATGTTGGGAGGTTTGTTGCAAAATGGCTGAGACAAACTGAGGGCTATTGTCACAGCGTACAACTAGGTTGGTTGGTGTCCCATAATGGAGAAATATTTCTTTGACTAACGTTTTGGGGACTGTTTCCGATTTGGCATCATTGATCGCGAAAAGTTCAAAAAATCCTGATGAAACATCCTCAACGGATAGGATGTAAAATGCACCACGAGCAGTGATGGGATATGGTCCCACAAGATCAATGCTGAGGATGTCAAATCTTGGTTGCAATGGAGGACTAGTGATACAGGCCTGATGCCTGGTGGAGCTGGGCTTAAACTTTGCACATTCCACGCTAGAAGCTACGTGTTTTGCGACATCTTTCCTGATCCCGGCCCAATAGTAGAGTTCTATGATACAGGCGTACATGCCCGTGACTCCTTGATGACCTACGTGAGGAGCATTGACATGCAATTCCAAGATTTTATTTTGCAAGGATTGTGAGATGATGAGGCGCGGCTCTTCGGAATCCGTGTGTACGAGCTGACAATAGAGAATAGTCTGGGATAATGTATCCATTGTTTAAATAGGTGGTGTAGTCAGCTGATGGAGACTCATCTTCCTGTTCCAATGCGTCAAGGATGGCTCTGCATGTCGGATCTTCACGTTGAGCAGTTCGGAAATCCTTCGTTGAAATTGGGGTAGGCATCCCGAAAGGTCTGGACAACAGATCGGCGAAGGAATTCAGTTTTCTGGGGATGTATTCCACCGAGAAAACGAGAGAAAACAGGGAAAACAGGGCCCATCTAGCCAGACGGCCCTGTGGGTTGTTAATCATGATAAGCCATCAGAAGGCATCCCTTCAATATAAGATCAAAATTTGCCAATGGCCCAAATTACAGCCAATGCCTTGCGCTCAGTAATGGAATAGTTTCGTTGCGCCGAATTGAATAGTTTGGAGGCATACTCCACGATCTGGAAGGGGGCCTCATCGCCCTGGACCAGGGCCGCGCCCATGGCTACATCACTTGCGTCTGTGTACAGGCGAAAGCTCTTACGGTAGCAGTAACCAGAGAGGTTCAACCCAGCCCATAACCTAAGATCACGTAAACCAAAGTTATGGGTTAGAG
>JAQGAO010003618.1:0-16654 GCA_034697705.1 Ommatoiulus sabulosus | reverse complement strand
AAACCTGCCTGTAATTGCCGCCGGGGGGAGGCGCTTAATGAAGCCCCGGCGCTTATTCGCACATTTCGGAAAAAAAACCCGGCGATAATCGAGGTAGGCGGCTATTGCGGGTCCGGCGCTTAATTCCGTATTTACGGTAAACCAAAATGAGAGTAAATGAAATGATACTGAAATCAGCCGAGAATACTTCGCTCAAATCCTGTCAAATCCAACAGTTATATCACTATACAAGTAATTCCAAACAGCTTCATGCAACAATTCCACAAGAATGTCTAACACTTACATTTTGATGCTGCTGTTTGCAAATCCTCAACTGCAAAACAGAAATCAATTCTAACGCTTCACTGTCCGTAGTGATGGTGGTTTTTCCTGTGACACTCGGCTTCTGTAGTTCAGCTTCAAGCTCAGAGATGCGACTTTCTAGCTGTTCATGTTGACCCTCCAGGCTCAAAATTCTCTGTTGTGCCTCGTTTTCAGAGTCAAGCGCTGTTTCCAGACTTGAATTCAGGTTGGCAATGACAGCCTCTAGCTCAGTGATATACGAATCCTTTTCCTTTGTTGAGTAAATATATTTCAACCATGACAAAAATACCAACAAAATGTAAATGGCAAGTTATGCAAAATATATCTATGATAATTTTCTAGGTTACCAAATTAGGCAACAGAAAACGACCATTATGAATACAGGTTCGCTTACAAATGTTCCCCAACAGTTGTTTGCCAACAATTCATCACCAACAAAATGTCGAGTCCGTCATTTGTTCGCTATCACAATTATTAGCCCACTGTTGATCGCCAAGTTAACTTGTTCTCCAACAACATATGATCCTAGGGATATTTGTTCTCCAATAATTGATCGCCATTAGATCATTTTTAAGACTGGGTTAGGCTAGGCCAGTAGGGGTGTGGGAGCTGCAGGCCCCCTCCAGGGCAGTCTGGGGAAAGGATGGGGGGGGGGGGGGAATTGTTAGGAAAAAGGTAACAAAAAATCGAATTAACATAAATTATTGTTTATAGGGGCATTGTTAAGGGGGGGCATATCTGGTATTATGGCGATCAACAGTGGGTGAATAATTGTGATGGCTAACAAATGATGGAAGCGACGTTTTAGTGGCGATGAATTGTTGGCGAACATTTGTAGGCGAACAACTGTCCTAGATTCGTGAATAAGACATAGAAAAGAGCACAGCTGCAATTGATTTAAAGAAAAACAGTCAGCTCTGCCCGGGAGGCAACTGAAGAAAGCCACGATAACTTAAAACAGGACAACCAAGCCGGTGTCACCCAAATTAGAGGAGGGACGCTTTATAGTTCAGCCACCTTGCTCGTTAATTTAATTTTAGAGGATTACTTCAAAATTAAAAATTTCACGACTTTACAGAAAATTTAACTATCGTTTTGCTTTATTTCTATATCTTTTTATATTTATTTTTGTAATGGGAAAGAAAAGTAACTTTTTACAATAATATGTGTAAATGTTTACTATGGTGGACATTGGTTCAGGTACATATCAAAATAATTTCATTAACACATGTCATCATTGCATGACTATTAAATGATTATTAAAAAATACCTCAGATGTCGAAGAGTTATTGGCAAGAACAGTGGATGAGTCCCGTGGAGTTTTAGTTCGCTTGTTCTCTGGTGGCAATTTGTCAGGATATGCCAAAGCGTCGTCTAGCTCAGCATCAATTCTATCCCTAAAAATCACAACAAAGGTCAATTACTGGCCTGAAAGCCCTTCAAAGGAAATGTCAAAGTTAATAATATAGAAAATACACGAGGAAAAGACTTAAGCATGCTCACATGTAGTAATCTTCCATCACCCGCATTTGCGATGCAAAATGACTGAATAGTTCATTCCGACAGACAGTTTCCAACTGCATCTTGTCCATCTTCTCCTGGATGAGGCTCTGTTGGAGCAGATGGATCAGCTCGACAAGTTCCTGAATCTGAGGTCATGAGAAGTTCAGAGGTTAACACAAAGGTTTCAACATCAATCCTGACATGAAAACGACAGAAAACATGCATTCCTCACCTTTGCGGTGTAACCATCCTGACCCATCATTTCATCATCCTCATCCTCTTCATCGTCCAGAATGACCAGAGACCCTGATTGCATGGGGTCCACATGGGTGTCGCATTGTGTGTATTCAAGGTTGGGTGAAATCCAGGACTCAGACTCGTGCCCAGTCAGGATCCGGCGTAGGAGCTCAATGCAGCAGCGCGTGGGTCGAAATGGGATAGCGAGGAAATCCAAGGGCCAAGAAAGGAGAACCTGAAGAGGAAATAAGCATCATGAGATCAAAACAGATGATCTGTGCCCCTGGCAGGTTATTTATTAAACCCAATCTATTAAACCAATACTAATTTCCATACAAACAAAAGTAAAAATGGCTTATGATGAATTACTTTTATTATAAATGGACATAGAACTGTGATTTCCTTTTAAATAAAAGCAAACTATGATAGATTGCTTATATATTTTATAGCGTAAAGTAAAATATAGCAAAAAAGGGGGAATATGAGTTATTCTGTACATTTTTGATACTTTTTTTTTTCAAAAAAGAACGTTCTGAAGTGAAACCCTGCATTCCCACAATAGACCAGATACATAAATTTTTAAAAAAAGCTTACTTTGCTTTTAAGAGCAGAAAACTTCAGCACGTTTATTGTAGCGTCAAACAAGTCCGCCCTCAAGTTAATGTTGACCATCATTAGGGCATGTCCCCATCCAGTGAAGTAGTTTTGAAGCAATCGTGTCAACTTGCTTTCCTTGTAAGGAACGACAGCATCACCACTTCGGACGGCTTCTAAACAATTTCCAAGTGCGATGATGGAGGCGCTGATCTTGTTCACCCTTTCAACGAGCTGGGCATCAGGAATTCTTTCGGAACTTGCCAGGTTGCAGAAGGTGAGTCTGTTCATTCAAATTTAAAAATAGTTTCATGGTAACAGCAATGAATAACGAACTTGCTTTTAGGATATCAGGAACAAAATATAATTTACAACAAACTTTCTCGACATATTTTCACCTATCTATGAACAGCTTTGCAAGCGAAAGAAACAACACTATGTTAAGCCACCATACCTATAAAGCTATTTTTTTACAGTACATAATAAAATAAAAGAATGAATTTCAATGTTGCAACCTCGAGCGTCACATTCCAGCAATATATCCACCCTGAAAAATTTAATCAACATTCCGACTATCAATAGACCAACTATCGATTGAAAGGCGTGATTGAGTTATTTTCTATGACTAATCCAATACTGGTGGTCAGTATGAGGTATAGAGTGTATGTCCATGCACATGCTTGCTTAAATCAATTTTCTAACATTTGGTATATAAATTTTTTTGATAAAATATTAGACAGACGCACACTTTAGTATTTCTAGATAGGTTTTTTTGGAATCGTACTTACTGATTCATTTTAGAAGCCTTGAACCATTTGCCATCTTTCGAGCTAAGAATCTTAAGTGTGAAAATACTGTGGCTGAGACTTGACTTTTCTGGAAGGTTGTTGGTGGCTCTGAGAAGATTTTCCTGTGCCATTGAGAACAGTTCGATAGCTTCTGCGGCCGTGAAGATGCAAACCTCCTTAGCATCTAATGGAAATGGAAATGGTAAGGCAAAGTGCATTTACAACATATTCGAACAAAAATTTACGCAAAAAACGGAATTTTCCAATTTTTGTCAAGTAAACACTTCTTTACAAACATTTGTCATATCACTAATGAATCCAAATACAAGCCACCCATGATACTCAAATCTGTCAAGTATTGAAGTATACTCTTTGCATAAAATAATTTTAAACAATACTACCCCAGTAATGGATTATTTTGTATAAACACTTTTTATAGCTTAAAAAAATTTACAAAAATATGAACAGAATACATACAACTCTATATTAAAATTCTTTAAGATTCTATTTTCACTTTTTTAATTACTCAATATAAGCCTAAAAAGCTAAAAATCGGAAAAAGTTGTTCAATTTCTTCTATGGTTAAACCAAAAGAATGCTTTTTTCGACCTTAGGAATAAAAATGAAACATACCCTTTACATACACTCTGCGGTTGGATCGTTCACACAACCGCAATGAAACCCTGCGCTTGGGAGCCTCAATTTCCAGAAGATCATAGATCAGTTCGTTATACACCTCCAGACAAGACACCCAAATTGAATAGTGCAGGTCAGATGGGCCACAATCGCTTGATTCTGTTGATAGGATAGCAGATGCAGTACATGTATCTGAAAATAAAAATAACCCAGCATTTAGCAAACTGATTGATTTGCGAGTGCTTTGGAGCAAAAACTAGATAACTAAATACCTTTGGAAGTGGTTGGCACAACTGATGAAGAAGTGTTGTCAGTGCAGCCCTGAGACAAAATAAGAATGAGAAAATGAGATTATTTCTTTGATTCATCAGGTATATGTATAACTTCGAAGAATTAAATACATATGAAATGAGGCATCAAAAATCACTATCTAATAACCTTTATACACTGGTAATTGTGGAAAGAAAACTTGCCTTCTGATTTGGAAAATGCTCATCCTTTTAAGCGGTATTTATAAAACAAAGGTAAGCATATTTGCAAATGTCGAATCTTTGAAAGGATTCCCTAATACTAGTAATTATACCTGAATGATTATATTCTCCCAAGGAATGTTGTTTTAAACACCTTTTACCCAAAATAATATTTTTTTGTAACTAAATAGGGCGAATATTTTAAACTTTTCAAATATGAAATACGGAAAAAAAACTGCTAACAAATTGCCAATGTACAAATGAACAGAAATCATGTCATTTCATGTTCCATTATGAATTGTTTTCATAATTATTTTTCCAATTATAACAGAAAGTTATAATAATCCTTTAAAATTGCAATTTTGGTAAATAATTTTATTTGTTAGAATACAAATAGCTAGTTAGCTACAAATAAAATCGTTTCACCCTGACGTACAATCAATTCAGCCACAAATGCCCCTTCAGATCAAAACATTTAAAGTTGTATTATTTATTACTAATATGACATAAACAATACCTTTGGAGCATATGCATTATTTATTTCAGAGACTACTTTCGAAGTTGAAAAATAGATGGTATAGAATTAACAATATTTCATGTCTACCTTTTTCAAAAGCTTGTTGCGCATCTCATGTTCCAAGACAGCGTCTCTTGGGCCAATCGGTATGCAGTTGCCTCCTTGTGGCTTGATTTTTATTTCCTGGCTCACCTTTCCTTGGATGCGCTTAAAAAAGTCTTCGATTGCACTCGGTACAAGCCCAGTTTGAGTCTCCGAGCCTGCAAATAAAATAAACGTTAAGCAACAAATGTTAGGAAACAGATGCATTTCAATATTGTAATATATAGTCTTACCTTGCATTGTGACAGCAATCTCCTGAGTTGTGGTTCCATAATTGAAAACAAGGAAGTTGTCGCCTTTGGCGACTGTGTCCAAGACACCTTTAAATGCAGTGTCACACATTGCCTTTGGACAAGCGTCCGTGGGGAATATCTTGGAGTAGCGAAATGCTTGCGATCCCACATGGCACGCCTGAGTGGGGATGGGTGGAGAGTGTATAACCAGTGTGTTGTCATTGTCGACAGTGTGGAAAACCTGGAATACAAATGGTTGTAAAATATTCTAAGTCATTATTTTAAACATAAAATCATGTTGATACAAATATTCCAAATACTCTTAACCATTTTGAGATGTTTTGAATGTTTAAAGTTACAAATACACTTAATTTAAAACAAGAAATACAATAAAAATAATTTTGCTTTTAGAAAAGGTTTATATAGGTTTTATAAAACTTCTTATATAAGGTTTTACAAAACATTATGAAAACAAGAACTTTTCACATGAACATTTTCTTGGAAATTTACTCAAAACTACAAGTGCAATTTTTGTGTAATTTTGAAACTTCAGAATATTCCTGAATGTCAAGATGTATTTTGGATACCTCACCTGTTCAGCTTTATCCTCTTCATTCGTTCCGTGGATCCGCAGGAACACATCCATTGGTTGAACGACCGGGTGCCAGGGGAGGCCAGACAAGCGAATATAAGTGTGGTCGAGGAAAGATGTTAATGAAAAACGCTTCACCGTGTCAATTTCAACACACTCATCGCCTGACATCATGAATCGACTAAAAATAAAGTTTCTAATAAATACCTCAATTCAACAACCTTTAGACCAAAGAAAGGCAAGGTTTACACATTTTTCAGATCTGAACATGAATACCAAAAAGTGTTGTAACCAGCACAAACTAAATTGCAAGCTCTATGACACCGGGGAAGGATAAAATATTATCATAATAGAATTACTTGTCATACAGTGTATTCCTAAAAGTGGAAAGCCTCATTGCGACAAACAAAAACTACAGCAAGGCGAACTATCATACGACTGACTATATCTTTAAATTTCTTGGGGATATTATTGCGGTTAAAATGAAATTGATAAGCATACGTTCTTATGCTCTTTCACCTGGCAAATATATATGGAGCACAACAATTGATGTGTCCCAAAACCCTCTCAATAGTATGCAAAGTATTTTTAGGAAATTTATTACCTAGCATTTATACATGCCCTTACCTACTCCTAATACAATTTTTACCATTAGTTCCAATTCCGCCAGTCTTCTGCGACTTCTAAAACGGTTTGCCTCAAACAATGTTAAGAGATTAATGGATATTCAACAGTTCTGCGCAAACCAATTGTGTTTCACGTGTGTAATCAAATCTGAATTGTGTATATGAAAAACTAGGCTTCCATCACAACTTCATCTATTGATGCGCTTCTTAGGTCTTTTCTTCGCACTATAATAATTCGCACAAGCCAGTTCGCTACTGTATAGATGTTACCTATAGGTGTTCAAATGCAATATTGCCGGATTCTTTAGTGGATTTTTTGCGATTTACGCAAACCTAACATTCAAAACTAGGCGGGAATGAACATACTGTCCTCCAATGACGCTTTTGTCACAGTTACTTAATAGCTTATATTCGAAGTAAATTCCACGCTTATGGCGGAGGAAACGTCCAGGGATAAGAACTCTGAAGTGAGGTTCCCATATCAACACAAACTACTGACTTTTAAGGCCGTATGCAACCAAAACAAATCTATCAAAACACCTGTTTTACGCACCTGATTGTCACCAAGAGCAGCACTCGCAGCGCCACCTACATCGATGCCGTCACACCAGAGTGGCTGCATTGCATAAAATCTGGCTGCTATAAAATAAAAGCGATGAATTAACTGAGGAATTGGTGGCGAACGATCAATTTAGCACAGGGAAATCGGTTTCTCGAAACGCCACGTTCTCGATCGACCCAAGAGCTCCGACAATCACATCTGACTTAACCCCCTCCCCATCTTAATTAGGCCTATCGCAAATGGTCCCACGCATCTACATGTAGGCTTAAGATTTGAACTTGAAAATCCATTCAGAACTATTCAAAGCAATCATAACTTCGCGTTTACGATATCACATAATAAACTCATTCATCCTGACACGATTCATTTTAATCTCTATTTGCTTTTGAAGTTGTTAATGCGATTCGAACTTTGCCCGCGTCGACCCACATAAGGGCACGAGTCGAATCTACAGAACGAACCGATTAAAGCACGTGCGAGAACTCAGATTTTGTCCCCGACATTCTTACCGTGAAACTATTGGTTTATAAGGCGGTTTTTATACACGATGCGGTTTAATTCTAACAGAAAAAAAAGATTCGATGGAATAAGCCTATATTAGACAACACGTACATTGCACTATTTTTGAGAATGAGACCCGACGTCACGAGAAGGCTAAGCGCAAGGTAGCACATTTTGTTGTATGGTTCTGCATTGGACCACGGTAGGTAAAAGCGCAAACGTGGATTCGATATGTCAAGTACTGCCACCTTGTGTTGGATATACGCACTGAAAACGCCGTCTGAAACATTTAATCTATTTTACATAATTTAGCTTGAAAATGCTCATAATTCGGAGAAATTAAAAACTTCCTAAGCAATATATGCTCTAAAAGTAAATACACCGGAAAATTAACATTTTAAAGTCTTTCGGAAGGCTTTCTGCATTTCCGTTTTTTGATTGCTCGCTGAAAGCCTTTCAACTTACCCACTTTTATAGCGCTTTAGCTAATGATCCCCAATTGAGAAGAACTTTAGTCCCCTGTAATGACGGACATATTGTATTTATAAATGGCTTTATACAAGCGAGACTATTTATACATACAGTATAGTATATTGCACATGTAGTCGTTGTATATCATACAGGGTTGCTACCAAAATTAGACTTCCAATTTCCCTGACTTTCCCTGACCAAAATTTACCATTTCCCTGACAAGAATGTACCATTTTTCCTACTTGTTTATTATAATTTGTATATCACCTTGTAAAAACAGGTATTTAAAAAAATTATGAATAAATTTAAAGGTTTTTTTTCAGGAAATAATGAAAAATTTGGAAAATTTGTATTCGGAAAAACGTGAAAAATTTTGCAAACTTGAACTCGGAAAAACGTGAAAATTTTTGCAAATTTGAACTCGGAAAAACTTGTAACATTTTGCCAAACTTGAACTCGGAAAAACGTGAAAAATTTTGCAGATTTGATCTCGGAAAAACATATAAAATTTTGCAAATTTGAACATGGAACAACATGGAAAATTTTGCAAATTTGAACTCTGAAAAACTTGGAAAATTTTGCAAATTTGAACTCGGGAAAACGTGTTAAATTTTGCAAATTTGTACTTGGGGAAAAAATGACAAATTTTTAAAATTTGCACTTGGGAAAACGTGGAAAATTTTGCAAATTTGTCCTCGGAAACTGTTGAAAATTTAGAGAATTTGTATTCGGGAAAACGTCGAAAATTATCCTCGGACATTGTTAAAAATATTGCGAATTTGTCTGTAAAAATTTGTGAAAATATTGCAAAATTGTCCATGGAAAACTTTGAGAATTGTAAAATATATACATGTACTCAAGAAAACGTGGCTCGGGAAAATGTGGACAATTATGCAAATTTGTGCTTGGTAAAACTTGAAAAATTAAAAAAAATATGGAATTTTAAAATCCTACCTTTTTCTTTTGAAATAGCACTGCACTGAGTGGAATCTACCGCTTGTATGATACTGGACTATTGGTTAGTAAATTGTGACCAATCAAGCATTACATTCTAGTCAGTGCAGTACCCGTTATTTTCATTTTGTCTTTTTGGATAATCATGCCAAAAACCAGTTACTTAGTAGTTAGTACTTCTAAGATGCCGACAAGGAGTCCAAAAAAGTCAGTAGTTCTGTTTTTGGCATCTCCATGAATTTTTCTGAAGCTTACTGAGAAGCCTGAAGGACAATTTCGCCTCTTTGTGCCCTACCCCAAGCCGCCCTTTGATCATGGAATCCTTGTTCAGACCCAGGAAGGGCATGTAAGTTAAAAATGTCACAAATGTGCAAAAATCTAGGGCCACCCGTGTAACTTCAAAGGACTTCAAAGAACGGAGAAAGTAGCGCCCTTTATCTTTGATTTGCTGCCTTACAATTGAATTCCCTGACAAATCGCTTAAATCAGTGATTTTCCCTGACTTTCCCTGACTTCTCAGGTCGGTAGCAACCCTGTATAAGCTGTTTTCAGAATAATTTTTTTTGACCAGAAAAAGAAAAAATATTTAGTAAAAAATGTCACCCATATGTGTATTCGAGATCATCTCACGTGGTACAACAATGAAAAAAACACTTGAAAGATTTAAAAAAATTAAAACTGCAGACTAATCTAAAGCTCAGCTGTGTTTCGATGTCTGTTTAAGACGATCTCCGGCGCATTCGCAACTTCAGTACTACGGCCATGGCGGCGCCAGATAGCTGGATTGACGCGAGCACATATAGTCCGATGTCATAGGTCCCTGTGAGATCCCTCAGGAATCCTGTAAATGTAAAAAACTACTATAGTGATGAGAATTTTAAGGATATGCAAAAGCGTGCACGTGGATAGTTGTAAAAGTTAACTCTGAAAACTGTCGACTCAAAAGATCTCATTCTATGAAATAAAATATAGTTTCAATAAAACATAGTGTCTATATATATATGACGCAAAAACAAGCTATTGGGGATGTCACATTTAAAATTTTTAAATTTCAAATAAATCTATCATGCGATATTTAATAAGTCCACAGTTTTCACCTCCTTTTTTATATTCAGTGTAGTGTACATCTGTACACAAGTTTTTAATTGAAATATTTAATTTCATGTAGATTTTAGAAAAGCCATGTTTAGAAATGGAAAATTTTAAATTTATCGTTTATAAACATATACCCAAAAAAATGGTCTCTTTTTAAAAATTACCTTCGTTTGTTTGCTTTTTGGCTAATTAATTTGAAAATGTACTGTTTGGTGTTGACAGTCTGGGTCACGTACTCACCAATCAATGAGGGTCCAATCCAACTGGTTATTCCGATAGCAAACATCACATATCCATACATCACCGCCATGTTCTTCCTGCCATATACAGCACCCACAGACGTTGGCACCATGAGAAACGTGGCACCAAGAAACAGTCCCATGATGCTACTGGCGGTCATCAGAATCCAGTACTGGTTGGCAATGGTGAAGGCCATGGTGACGGAGGCCCCCATCACAAAGACTGCTGCGAAGCTTAATATTACGTGTTCGAATGACAAGAAGCCCACTAGAATTCGACCAAGAACATTGCCAATGCCCGACGCCGTTGCGGCCATCTGGAAGTGCTGTATCAGTCCACAGGTGTTCACTAAGTCCTTGAAAATGCCAACGAATGTAGTGATGGTAAAGCCCCAGGTCAGCGCCATGTAGGACATGCACCAAAAGTCCGGATGGCAGAAACGCTCCATGGCGTTCGGTGACTTCTTCGTAGGCACTTGTGGGTCCTGCAGCCCCAGCTCGTTGCTGTACTCCTTCACCTCGGCATTACGGATCGGAGTGAGTTCACAGGTAGACCTCACTTTTTCGTCCGGGGAACATGGTTCTGCGGGACTCTCATAATTGTTGCAGGCTGGCTGTACGGTGCTCTGGTGGCCGTTGTGTGCTTCTGTCACCGTGAGCGGTTGCTGCAATGCCAGAATCTTCACCTGGGGTTTGTTTTCAGGAAACACGACACAGCCTACTAGAAAGATATGGGCCGAGATGGCGGCATAGAGAAGAGAAGCTCCGCGCCACCCAAAAGTGATGATCAGTGTTTCCAGGATTGGACCGTAGATGAGTGTGCCAATACCACCGCCTACAAATGCGATGCTGGTTGCTTTGAAGAGGTGAACCTTGAAATAGCGGGCCACAGCTGCGACGCCGGCTGTCAGCATGAACCCGAATCCAATGCCTGAAAGATGCGTATACATGTATTTGATTTAGACATACTTTTTCAATTAATTGCGGTTAATGAAGCAGTATTTTTTCCAAAATGCTCGTCAAATTGTACTGAAGTGTCCATGCCCTTCTACGATTATGAATTCTCCAAAACCCTTCAAGGACTCCATCTGCTCAGGTGGAAAATCCTCTCCTAACAACTTACAGACTATTTCAGAAAAAAATGTATTTTATTTGTCAACAATACATCTGATATAGTTTCACAAAATGTTCTAGAATTACTCTACAACCATTGATCAATAATTTCCATTTCTGGAAAGCTAAGCAACCCTTCCAGATGTACCCAATACCCCAGGAATTCCGCCACGACTTCCCATCGTATTTCAGACTTTTCTTCAAATTGTAGTAGCTAAAAACTTCTCCCCTCTCAATATTTCTTTGCAAAAGGCCACAGAACACTTCCAAAAGTTATCATTGACCATTCAACTCACCTCCCAGCACACCGTACACCACGATGGTGAAGACCAGGTTGTGAGAAAGCGACATAGTGACATAGGCGACCACCAGGCAGCTCCCAGCGATGAAAAACACGTTCCGTGCACCGATGGACGGTAAGACGCTGCTGCTCAGGGAGGCTAGGGATACAGAATAAATGCAGCTTGCAAAATTCCAGACAAGATCGAGTAAATCCTAGTATACTGACCTGAGGAGAACATGAACATGGTGTTCAATGCTCCCAACCAAGACGTGTAACTCCTCGACTCGCCAAAGACGTCCAAAAACTTGACATAGAAAATGGCGACACTGGGGTACAGCAAACCGAGCATAGTGGTATTGCAGAAGACTGCAAAAAGGACCATCCAGGCCCATCCCTTGTCCACTGTGGGGTTGGAGCGGACCATGGTAACTCTTTGAGGGGTTTCTGTAAGTGGTTGGTAAAGAACTGGAACCTACAAGAAGAGTCCTGATGGCTTCCAACTTTTTGGAGAAACGAACCCTGAAAGATTTATATCAATCAGTGTGTCCAATTTGGGAACAAATGTGCCATTTTTTTTCTTTTTTGATTACTTTGTAAAAATTAGTGTTCTGTTTTTTAATGTTTCATCAAAACATTTTTATTGACATCAATCAGTTTTATCCATCAGTGTGTCCAATTTGGGAACAAATGTGCAATTTTTTTTCTTTTTTGATTACTTTGTAAAAATTAGTGTTCTGTTTTTTAATGTTTCATCAAAACATTTTTTTTTAAAAAAACTATCAAGGTTGAGAATAGGGCAATGCCACTTTCACATAAAATTCCCATGTGAAATCCTCCGTTAGAAAAAAGCTTGATTTTTTGGAAACCTTGAAATAGATACTTTTGAAATTTGGTGAATTCAATAATGCAGTATTTTCTAGAGATTCATTGACCCAAAAATAGCAGTGCATAAGGAAACCTGATAGGTCATTAATCAAGGGTAAACTGCAACCTTGCAACTCATTGGTACACAGCCGCCAAAGTATTCATAATTTATAACATCGACCTTCGATCACTGCATGAGACACTACAGTTGTGGTAAAAGTTAACTTTTCCATGTTTTTCTAAAATTTTTACGACTCATGGTTAGAAAAAGTAGAACTGCTCTTGAAAACTGCAGACAATATTTTCCCAAATCACTAACATCTAATAAATGTAAACAGAAATTCAAAACCCCATTCAACCGTGAATGCATTGACTAATAAATAATTAATCATATTTTACATCAGGCTGGCCGAAGAGGTTTGTCGATAAGTCTTTTTAATAGGTTTAATAGCTACTGTCAAAATGTCATACTATACATCTACATTTGAGCAAATGTGTAACAAAATCTCTTCCACATTACTGTTTCCTTGAAATCGATTTTGTAAGATGTTTACGCATAGAGGATTTCCAAGTATAGGGATTTCCGTAAACTGCATTAAGTGAAGATGCCTTAATAAATCTTTGATGTTGAAATTGAACAACAAAACGTCAATGAATGGAAAGGTTAAACCATAAAATTCAGAATAAGTTTCCATGATCAATATGATGTGCAGTAATTCAGCAGTTAAAGCAATACAAATTGTAGGTTTCCTAAGGAACATGTCTAGTGAAAAAACATTAAACCAATTTAGTAGTTTTGCTTTCTGGAAAGCCTTTAAAACTATTTTAATAGTTAATAATGAATGACCTTTTAATTGCATTTTTCATCAGTATCAGTGTTGACATGTTTGGTGTTAGCAAAAACAAAGTAAAGGTAAGTTGTTTTTTAATTTATTGTGTTGCAATGCTTACGAGAGCCTTACATTACCCCGATTGCAAATTGTTTCAAATTTCTTCATCGGTTAAAAAAAAAATCAGAAGTTAGACAAAAGTTTAAGTTTTTATTTTTTCAACGCCAAATAAAAAAATATTGAAATGTTATTAAAATATCACAAAATAAAAAATGCCATATTCAAAAAGTGCAATAAAACGCTATTAGGTAAATCATTTTCAATGATAAAGGAGGCATTTTAGATCTAATCAAAATATGTTCAAATCTAAGGGAATTTAGCTTAAATCAAATAAAGATAGCAAAAGCAGTCAATTTATTGAAATATGGGATTACAAGATCCATTATAGGAACTTTGGGATAAACAGATTTAGCCAAATATTTGTTTAACAATTTCACAAACAGTTTTCGCTAAACTTTTATTAAACGTCAGACATTCAAAGAAATCTAAAGCCACATAAAACAAAAAGCATAAAAAGTTCATGAGCATCATATCAGCTCATCTCTTACCGCAAGAGTGTGATTTTCCAAAGTGGTTTCTGTTCACATACTTAGAGAATTTGGCCAATTGCTGTTATTCCTTGCTAATGTGGAGTAGCAGCATTCAGAACGTTAATAAGTACGCACTAATGAGCTCATTAGATCGGGTAAAGGACGAGAGTTGACCTTCACTCTCTCCGATGATCTGTTTACCAATTAAAGGCAGTGACCATCTTTATTTCTTCCAGTATTTCTTATAGCGTTCAGCGGAAACGGCTCTTTGAGGCCAGTCTGTTAATTTAAGCTCATTTTTCACGGTAGGGGTGAGGGCAGCTTGCCAATGTCCGTTTTGCATTCATCGAACAGCTCCTTGTAGCTTTCGTGCTCCCGAATCATGACAACAATGAGTGGCCTGGTCATTCCCCGCGCTTCACCTAAATCCTGGAAAATAATGCTCTTTTAGTTGTGAATTCACCAGAATGGGTATTGAATGCTTGATAATCACTCAATCAAACTAATTATTCGAAAAAACTTTTACTGACATGTTTTGATGGAACATACGCATATGGTATGTTCAACTCCTCACATACGGCGGGCATGTGACACATGATATCAATGGGAGTGATATCTCCTGCCAATAACACGATTCTGAAATGTATAATTCGGTAATTTAATGAATGTAAACATTGGAAAAAATGAGGTTTGCAGTCTGGAGAGTAATTTAACCAAAAACATGAGACAAAATACTAACCCACGTTCTCCTCGCCTAATCTGAAGTTGCACAGTCTTCAAGCCGCAAAGAAGGTGCTTCTTTATCTTAGCCGCTGCAAGATATAAATTGAAGACTTTAAAAATTCAACTTAATTATGTTGGAATTTTACAAATATTCTCCAACAGTCAACTTTTATGCAATTGTCATTGTATGCTCAGGAAACCCAGATTTTAAAAAAAAATGCTTTTTAAGAGTAAATTTATCTTTTAATTCGGTTTTCAATATTTATGTGGTTCATTTCTTCAAGTGATTAGCATTGCTCCCTACGAAGGCCATTGGCCGAAACGTTTACCGTCTTCCCGCGCAAGACCGCTTTTACTCGAGTTGTGGCGTCAATTATTGTTTACACAACTGGTTTGATTTGATAATTGGCGCAAATTTCCACGATAACTGATGAAACAATTGAATGGCAGCTTGTCTAGTGCATCAAATCAGAGATATGCGTTTAAAGTGGATTTCTTTTTAGAAATCCAGCTTAACATTAAATTGGCGAGTGCAGATAGTCAATGAGAGTCGACGTAAAAAACTTAAAACAATGTGGGAAAGCAGCTTTTTTCGAAGAAATTTTAATACGATTATTTGATTAGATATCATTAAAAAATACTAGACAATACCTTGTTATGTTGAATTTATTTTGCCGAGAGATTTATTCACCAGGAGACGAAATGGCTGGTTAGCGTTTTCAAACGCGAGTAGCCATTCGAATGTGTGTTCGCTTTCGTCACGCACAAATCAACAATTGATTATTTACAAATTGTGCTTCATGTTCACCCAACTGAATATTAAATTTGTGCCAACCAAGGATAATTCAAATTTATTATTTTCCGTTTCCAATCAAATCCAACCTTCCACAGTAAAACTAAATTCAAATAAACACATGCCACCTTAATGCTGACTGCATTGAGTAATCTACAGGGAGTTAGCAAACTAAAATTTGTAAAGTTCAATTAAGAAAAGCACAAAGTGCTTATAACGTTAAGTAGATCGAGTCTTAATTTAGTTCATATAATGAATGTGTTTTTTTGTTTCATTCTTCATCGTTGAGGGACCGAGCACCACCGTGACATACAACAAGTGGGTCGACTCAAGTGGATTTTTTTTTAATAAATTGTAGAATGTGTACAAAACCTCCAGGTCGTTTTAAAATTACCGCCACGTGTGACGTCAAGTTGAATATACGTTGGTATGATCACAGACATTCATGACGTCACAGCGAATGGCAGCGTCCAAACAAACGTGCTCAGCAGTTAGGCCTATTTTATGGTTAGCAATGTAATGCTTATCCCCCAAAAGACCGACACATCTCAGCAATTCTAATTATTAAAATAAACTCACATTTTTTGACAAGTTTGAATAATCTTTTGGCAAGTTTTCTGGGGGCCATCGGCTTGGCGATGGGTGTCACGAACTGCAGTCGTTCTTCGTAGCTTAATTTCGCCAGGGTTGATACATTTCCTGCAACCTCCTCCTCCTCCTCTTTGACGTCGTCGTCCAACTTTTGTCTTTTTACTTTCATTTTTCAATATTTAATCGAAATTAAACAACAACCAATTCGAAACCTCACGTGTCCCGGGCTACAAACACCGTGTACTGTGCTACCCAAATGCGAGGCGACCCAGTGCCACAGTATACGAAATATAAGTAGGTGCACTCCATAGACGTTTTGGGTTCCGAAAACACCACAGCGCCGCCACGTGTACGAATTGATTTTTAAGATAAAGCCACGCCCACGTTAAACCGTAAAACCAATGAACACAGGTGAGTGACATGTTGCAAGCGTGTAGGGCGTGG
>JAQGAO010003617.1:0-16654 GCA_034697705.1 Ommatoiulus sabulosus | reverse complement strand
CTTTACTACGCTGCTTACTCACCTACGAATGCCGCCATTTGGGCAGCGTTTCTTTTGACAGAGTTGACGGCCGTGGTTGAAGCTCCGGCGGACAGAAGCAGCGAGATGACGTCGAGACTCCCAGCTAATGCAGCGAACATAAGGGCCGTGTAGCCATGTTCATGGTGATTCGAGTTGACATTCGCCCCTCTATCCAGAAAGATCTCACACAGCTCCCTGTTGCCTCTGTACGCGGCGTGCTGCAGCGGGCTCATGCCGTTGGCGTCCAAACAATCCACGCGAGTTCCCTCTTCGCTCAGTAGGCGAACCACTTCGCCGACATTCAATTTTTGTATATTTTCAAACAACAATTTCTCAGCGTCGTTCAACTCTCCTTTAGAAGCCGCCATTTTGACCGAATCACGCACGCACGAATGGAACATGAAAACAAAACAAGTGTTGCCAGATAACCGCGAAAAAAAGAGCAAAGCGCGAAATTCAAAATCTTAACAATGGACAAATTAAAGATCGTAAACTTTATGAATTTCATTCTATGAACAGGAACGATTGAACGTAACACAGAAGAACGAGATTTTAAAAACACATGGAATTTATATACTGTATATATTTTTCGATTTCATTTTGCAAACATTTTTGGCCTATGTGCAAAAATGAAGAAAACAAAAAAAAATTGTAATACTACGACGTTATTTCTTTTTGTCGTTACACAAAAATTTGTCCATAGCACTGGTCAACTTCATTGAACAATATTAAGCCTAGTACACACTAACCAAAAACTAAAAGCCAAAAACGTTTCTCGAAAAGTCTGTGAAAAAAATTTAGTTGCAAATTTTTTCGATAAATTTAAACCAAAATTCGAGTTTATTTAAACGGTTTATGTTTCCTGTTACGGTTATGTTTATGTTTTCCGAAGGGCGTTACGCTTGTGTTTCGTGGGAGAAACTGTTTACATATTTTTACATATAATTTTAAGAAAATGGTGGGCCACTCAGGAAGTACTACGTAGTTGAAATGCATTTACAAGAGACCACCAACGGACGTTGCGCCCATGGATGATAATGATGAATGATATGAAATGAAATCATCATATCAACAAAGCGATGATGATGGCGTGCACTTATTCTCGGGCAAGTTGCGCTACTTGCCTGACAGATGGCGCAGTTTGATCGCAGCGCGTGCATCTCATCTCCCTTCGCCCACTTGTCTTGATCATTTGAATCCGAAAATGGGTCACCATCGTCGCAGTGTTCGTAGCTGATTACAACACGTAAAATCTATGTTATTCTTATCAGCTGATGAACATTTCAACGGTTTAATCAATGCCACATTTACGAATTTATAACAAAGTGAAACCCTCCATCGGCTAGCGATGTCAGAGCTCGACAATTGTCTCGGAGAGCAGCGAGCAACAAATGTTCAAGATGCATGTAGTCCTACCAAGAATGACAACATGCTGACCACACTAAGGTAAATTAAAATACTGTTAATAGAACATTTTTTTTTAATTCACGCTAGATGAAATTGATAGCCCTATTAGTTTACCCGACCAGCTTGCACCGGTCCAAACTCCGCTTAGCTGAAGAGAGACCCATGCATGCATGCAGACCTTGAAGAATTATTTTTTTTCCACCCCCAGCATGTTTAAAATTTAATTAAGTTTTATTTTAGTCACGTTTTCGGGAAACTTGTTAATGAGAAACCTTGACATAAGGGCACTATCGTTCATCTATCATCGAATAAGAGACGCAGCGTATACCTTGAACAAATATATGGGTCCATAAGTTCGAGTGCTGCGAGGCACTTATCTTTTTTCTTGAAATCGATTTATGCACAAAAAAAAGTGACGTCCAAATCGGCCGTGAAACAGTGCATTCATAAAAACACAGTACGATCAAAATCCTTAACTTATCAATACATTCTAAACATAAAGGTCAATCCTCCAAGCGCTTAAGTTGCTAGGAGGATGGGATTTGTTGAGTTGAAATCACGGAGCAACCATATGTTCCCCCAAGCATGCTGGTCTACCAAAAAACTGATAGTAATTTGTGATTTTCACGAATCATTTCTTCATAAAGCTGAAAAATTCTTAAACTAAACGAAACTATATACCTCAGTTGCTCAAAAATATAAGTATGTACTGGAAACACACGTTAATTTTCACAAGTATCGATCAAATAAATCAGTGCTAAGCTAGTGGTTCTATTATTTAGAATAAATAAAATAATGGAACTTTCTTAAAATTTCGTGTCTAATTCAAAGTGATAAAAATAAGGCATTTCCTTGACCTAAATGGTGATAAAAATGATGCAGAAGATAAATTTAGGATAACAATCGCCCGAGGGTTTGCATTCCTACATAATGTTTTGATATAATTTTCTTAAGAGGAAGAATATCTAAATTTGATTGGCGAGATTATTCACATATCTTTCCTTTTGATAGAAATATCGTTACAATATTTCTAGTGGTCAAATCACATCTTACATCAAGGATATTTTTCATATCACTTTCAATTTAAATTATTTCTAAATTTGCCTTGCCAAAATTTAAATAGAAATTCATCAAAACCATCAAGTGCATGGTCGGTGAATTTACAGTACATAAGAATAACAGTCGAGATTACCTAAACTCCATTAGTTTACTGGATTCAAAACATTTTACCTAAAAATTTAAATAGGCAAGTATGGTACAGACGATATTTTCCAAACAATGTATTGCTTGTGGTGTATCTGAAAGCGCCACCACTTAGATTATTTCGCACATCCTCAACCGGGGAGCGAACTCCACAACTACTTGACCATCAGCACCGTTAGTAAAAATCCCTAGCCTTTTTGTCTATGGAAAACACTCAATCTATCATAAACAGTTAATTTAATCTTTTTGCAGGTTATATCTGCTCACCTGGAATATTCTTGGTCGACCACCCATCGAGAACCTTAGAGGCGCTTTGGGTTTACCGCAAGATGGAAGCAGCTGCAACATCGACTTTTACGCCGTTGGGCAAGTATTAAACGGGGAGCCCCGGGCACATCTGGGCATTCTCCGAATTGCTTCAGGGCCCTTTCTTGCCTTTTGCAGGCTTCAAGAGGTGGATGCTAGGCCTCAGGCCATGTTCATGACTGTGATCTTCGAAGATCCTTGGTGCAGAGCACTACGAGAAATACTGGAAAAATATGATTACGTGCTAGTGAGTTCAAATGTTTCTAGGACCTGTTAAAGCAAATTGGTGTAAACCTAATATTATCCACCTGTGAATTGCATCTTACAGGCAAAAACGATCCGATTGAGAGGGCTCCTGCTGGTCTTTTTCACTAAACGGAAACACCTAACTCATCTCAGGGGCCTGCAGACAGAGTACACTCGTACTGGGCTAGGAGGCGTGTGGGTAAGAATCTTAAAATTATTACAAATAACCATAATGGCAAACTTTGAAGGTAAGTCTACCAAACCAGCATCTTTTTAACAGACCTCGTAACTTGCATGCCAAGAGTATGAAAAAGTAGTTGAAAACAATTTCTTTCTTAGGGAAACAAAGGTGGCGTTACTGTAAGATTCAACATTTACGGATGTTCCTTGTGTATAGTAAACTGTCATTTGGCAGCTCATGAATACGGACTAAAGCAGAGAATAGAGGTTTGCTGCTCATGGTTAGCCTACAGATACATGTATATTATTCGTAAACGTCATACTCACCTATACTTAATGTTTTTAGGATTTCAACAGCATAATCGATGGACAGCTGTTTGATGATCCAGAAACTAAGCAAATTCTGTGTCATGAGTGAGTCTACCCACCAACGCTCACAATTATGAGAATTCAATTTTAACAATTTGTAATGATGTCTCCACTTATTAAATCAAAGCTATGTATTTTGGATTGGCGACCTTAATTTCCGTCTCACGGAATACACTGCCGAAAACATCCAAGCCATGATAGAAGAGGGGAAATTTACGGAGCTCCTTGAAAAGGATGAATTGACAGTCATGAGAAGGTCTGGTGAGGCTTTCGAGGGTTTCCAAGAGAGACAACCTGACTTTAAACCATCTTACAAGTATTATGTCGACACCGACAAATACGATTTAAGGTTGCTATAACATCACTCATAATTTCCTAAAATCACCCATTGTGTGGTGCTTAACTACTAGTTTTTTTTAAAGGCGCAAGCCAGCTTGGACAGACAGAATACTGTACAGATATACAGCAGATGCACACATTAATGAAACATTGGAACTGAAACAATGGACTTATATGATGCATGATAATTATGTCCAAAGCGACCACAAGCCAGTCAGTTCAGCATTCACCATTAAGGTAAGCTCAATCTTACCAGGAACTAATTATGTGGACATTGAAGGGTCTTAAAACGAGATATGAGCTTACAAATTTCATCTGCTTTTCTCCACGATTCAGATATTACAAGATTTTGATGAAGATAGAGTGGTATTCGCCAAGATGGAAAACTGGACAGTGGACAAAGATGGCCAATGCACTTACAAGTGGTTTTCCAGCACAAGACCAACTGCAGCAGATTGGATTGGGATTTTCAAAGTAGGAATAACATCAGGCACAATTTAGGCAATGTAATTGTGAAATTTCACAAATATTTTTTTTGCAATTTCCAGGCAGATTTTTCAAATTTGAGCGATTATGTGAATTATGTTTGGGCAACCTCATCCGTTGAAGACGAACGTCAGGCCCAATTCCACACCATCTTTCCTGAAATCAGCTTAGCCCCTGGTGATTACTGCTTATTGTACATGAGTGGCCAGTTTGGAAATGTACTAGGAATGAGCGAGGCTTTTAAGGTGCTAAGATAATACTGTAGTGCATGGGATTTCTTTTAGCACAATTTGGTTATAGGTGAATTTGATTGTCTTTGATCAAGTTTACAGCTTGTAAAATCAATGCAAAAAGACTTCCCAGCACCTGTGAAACAAATAAAACGTGCCAAGAATATTAAAAAATAAAAGAGCGTATAATAGCAATCTAGCATCGCTCCCATGTCTGGTCAGTTATGCACTTTGGTAACACATCATAAGGAGTTTTAGAACCTCTTAACGAGCAGTTTCCATTGTCATTTGTTCCATCCAGCTAACTGCGACTCAAATTCCGTCATTCATGACACCAGAGCCAATATGCAATTCACAAGTCTTAAATCTACTTAATTTTGTAAATGGAATAATGTATAGTTACCATAACAAAGGCAAGTCTATAGTTTATGTAGCTTCTAGAAAATATGCAAATGATCATGCAGTATTATGTTAGCACTACCCTAGTTCAAACATTTTAAGCTTTTAGCAAAGGTGTTTAAGTCTAATTTCAAATGTGAAGACATGTTGGGATTTTAACTGTTCAGCTCCTATTAGTATTTGTAATTGCAGTTAAACAACAAATGCATGACAGCAGCACTTAAACACCTTTGCAGAATACATTACAAATGCATAATTGTTATGCAGACAAACTAAGTCTCAGGAATTCGATTTCTCCAAATGAAGTATTAACTCATCAGTTTCATAAAATCTACTTCCAAAATGCAATTCAAGCTTTGGATACAGATTTCATATCTTTTAGTACACAAATTCCATTGTAAAATGGTTAATTTGTTATAATTTCTGTGCAGTCTGCACAGCACTCCAGGAATCAGACTATCAAAAGTTAAATGTACTTGAACCATCAAAAACTGAAAATAATAGTTTGATACAACTGCCTAATAGAATTCTTAAGTGTACATTTCCAAAAGCATCAGCTTGCTAAATTACGCGATACTTGGTACTTCCAGAGTAAGTTGTTAATGGGTATTAGAGATTTAATTAGCTGTTGATTGGGGGAAGATAAGTATTTTATATTGCCATTGCTGTAAAAGAAAGTTGTACAAATACAATTGGTTTGGAATAAAAATGTGTGGAATTTGTATTTAAGTGCTACAATTTACAACTGCTGAACATGGAAATCACTGCTAGCCAATTTAAAACCTTTACAACATTTATTAAGTAAAATTGGAAACAATTGCAATGTTTAAAATTTTAAACAGTTTAGAACACAAGATATGGGTTTATGCAATCGGACTAGAGGGATGATGGGTACACAATGAGCTGGACTTATTTCGCACCTTCAGATGTAAAATTGTCTACAATCATCAAGCAAAAGCTCATAAGGATTTGAGAGCTCCATGCTGTCATCCAGACAATTTTGCAACTTTAAGCTTGAAACTTTTTAGTGGGGAGATGTACATAAAACTTGCAAACATCAATTGCGCGGATGAGTGGTTTTATAGTTATAAATTATACAAATGAAATAAAACAGACAGGTGATTTGCCTGAGAACCAAGTGGTCACTGTTTTAAGATGAAAGAAAAAGTTGAACTTTAGGAAAGGGATTGTCTAATGGCGTCCAGCAGATGTTCAACGTCCTCTACTTGAGGAAACTTCAACTTTCTTGGTGGTCCCTTCTTAAGTCCGCTCCAAATACACGTCTCTAGAAACAAAAATACCACAGCAGCGTGTTAGTAACTTGTGCAAATTGCAATTTAATCTATTTAGTATTAGCACTGACACAAGTACTCGCAGCCTGATCTTTGTGGGAATGTTAACATACAAGAAAATTAACTTTGAAATGCGCCTAATCGGAAACTTGCATTTAAAGAGTATGCATTCTGGTCCGCATCTGCCCTGATCAGTTCTAAGAGCCACTAGCGGTCAAAGAAGAGTTCAGTTACCTTTGCCATCTGGAGCAATTATAACAACTTCAAAGGCATTGCGGCGTGGAGCTTTTGGGTTAACATCAACCTCTAAATCCGGAAATTCAGCCTTAAACGCCGCAACCAATGAAGCTGCATTCTTTCCATATACTCGTCAGGATTTACTATACGACAAAAAATAACGACCATAAGAGACTTCGCATTAAGCCTTTACTGAAGTTGAGAATTTAATTACTTCGGAGTGAGATGATCTTTAAATGCATACGAAATGGAAAAGTTTATACCCAAAAAGAATTTTTTGTTTGTTTTGTGTGAAGAATTCGTTGTGCAGATAACAGTCGCATTTAGAACCTGTCCTTTTTTACTTGTAACTGAAATACTTTTGAACCATAAATATGTAGCCAAGTGTTCGGGCATTTTAGCTTTTATTGCAAACCCTGTTTCACAGAAGCTATAGCGTAGCAAGACAGGAACCCTACGTCAAAACCGGTGAGGTATTGCAGTATTCAATGACCACAGCAAACACATTGCTGGACTTCAGTTCATGAAAATTGGCAAACATTTTGCAGTTGGTTGTAAGCAAGCTGAAATTTTCCAGCATTGCATTGTTCTTTTTGATCGTTCACTACCCTTGCTGTGGTGAAACAAAGCGAAAAAAACTCAATCGCACAAAACACCATTGATGGCAACAAAAGCATAGCGGGACATTAACCTTTATAGGATAGCACACGTTTATCGGAAGTAAACTATCGAATAATGACAGTTTCCAAAGAGTTAACTCGGTAAATATCACAGCATAATATACTGTGGTAACACGTACAAATGCAATCACATTGTCCAGAGGATAATATTGCATGGTACAACTCGTTGATGCATTACGCACCCTATTATCATTAAATTAACATGGCGGTTCCCCACCCCCTTAAGTCTTAAAAAAAAAAAACTTAGAAATTTGTCAAACCTCGTAATAAAAGTAATTACCAATGTTCGATGGCTGCTCTGCTTCGAGTGCTTCTCCCTCCAGTGGCTGCGGCTGCAGGCTTGGCTTTCGTCCCGTTCCTTTTCCCGCCCTTTTTCTTTTCTGGCTTTTCGTCCCCTTTATCCGAACCGTCATCAGCGTCTCCACCTCCTTTATCCGAACCTTTGTCAGTGGCCGCCTTTTTCGCCGGTCTTCCTTTCCCTCCTTTGGCCGCCGCTTGTTTTCTGCCTTTGCTTTTAGTTGGCTTTTCCTCCTCTTCTTCTTCCTCGTCGTCTTCGTCTTTCTCCTCCTCATCTTCCTCCTTTTTCTCCTCCTCGTCATTGTCGTCTTTGCTGTTGTTTAATTTGGCTTTTTTGGGCGATGGCGGCGTCTCGGCGTCGGTCTTTTCTTCCTCTTTTTCCGCCTGGTTTTCCTCCTCGATTTTCTCGGCATCATCGACAGCCTTCACGTTGTTGGCCGCCTTCGGAGCTGCCTTCTTGCGAGAACCACGTGCCATTTTTTGATTTTTTAGCGAATATTCAACTCTAGAAGCGACCAAACACAGCGACCGTTTCAATTGAAATGGAAGCGAACAGTTGAATGCCAACACGAGACGACGTTTGAAAAATCCTTTGTGACAAACCGGATTTTGGCGGGAAGTGGGTCATGTGATGGCGAGGGTCGTTTGAAAAGCGACGGAAGTCGAATGCAGATGCCGAAAATTAAGGCTTTTGTTCAACTTTTCAATTAAAAAATGGAACGAAACTATTTAATGCGATTCGGGACATCACATCGAACCTCGAGTTTCGAATAAATCACGAATGAAATAAAGTGAATTTACAATTTTAGTCGCTATACTTTTCGGATGAGCCACTCTAAACCAACAAACGAGAAACCGGTCTGAACCGCTTTTCGATAGGACGCCGTGATGCCACTCCTCCGATCCCGTGTATCCCTAAACAATAGGCCTGTTTTCTCAAAACACGCCGAGCATGGCGTTGAAACAAATGAAAGATTGCGATGAAAGACTATTATTGCTATTGTTGCATTGAAACAAACGAAAGATTGCAATAAATGACTATTATTGTCATAAAAAGTTGGTAGTGATCAACTAGCAATGAATATATCACTATGTTTCTCAAACAATCAGCCCTTGATAGGAGTAATGTTCAAAAACCATGCTTACTAGTACAGAATGCACACAAGTAATTGTGCATTTTTATGTAATGTATGCATCCATCGATCTGCATTCCCCAACCCCTTTTCCCCTAAAAAAGTCGATCTGCATAAACATATTGCAAACATTTCCAGAAACTACATGCTAATCAGCGTACTGAGAAAAGTTGAATTTTACATCGTATTTCTATCTGAAGTGTACACTGTATGTTGAAAGAACCCACCAAATAAAAGTATTGTCTTTGCCTTTAGCAAGCAGATCAGATCATAATACCATAGCAGTGTTATTGTCCAAATCTACTGTACATCCCACGTTAATGAGGAAGAATATAGGCGTGAATGCAGAAATAACACTTCTTTTTACAATACTCGCATACAGTGAATTTGTGTTATTATCAAATAATTAAAACGATAATTAACATTTCAGAATAAACGTTCACACATAATCTGATGCGCACACTCCAAAAGAGAATTGGAAGTTGATCTTCTGACAGGATTAAATTCTGATTAGCCGGGCAGCATGACATTAATTGTGGCACTTATCTTGGGTTTTCCCCGATGATGGGACTGTGATGTTAGACGGAGCGTTCGTTGAGGTCCTGAGTAGGTCTGAAGTTGTTGAACATGTATGTATCTTCGTCAACGTTTTTACGCCCTTGCATATCCACCACATATTCACCATCTTCACTAATGGATTGCAACTTGCGATATTAACTGATCTGTAATCAAAACACAAAGAAATCAGCATATTTTAATGTGCCAAATGTTGCTTTTTAATCTCAATAACTCAGTTGTTCCAGACAAATTTACAGGTAATTTCAGGATAAATAACAGGAGAATTAGTTTGAAACTTGCATTTAAAAGCAACATGATGATTCCTCTATTATCAATTTTAGTCATGCATGAATACAGCCAAACATAATTATTCAGTTTCTTGTAAAACGGCGGAAGTATGTATGGAAATGATTAAAAATGAAATACATCTATTTTACATGCATTATGTTAATTAATTTCTAAACTTAATACGTGTAACATTATTATTTCTCATACAAAACTTCCCGACGATGGGACTGTGATGATAGACGGAGCGTCCGTTGAGGTCCTGAGTCGGTCTGAAGTTGTTGTACATATATGTATCTTTATCCAAGTTTTTACGCCCTTGCATATCCACCACATATTCACCATCTTCACTAATGGTTCGCAACTCTCGATATTTGCTGATCTGTAAACAAAACACAAAGAAATCAGCATATTTTAATGTGCCAAATGTTTTTTAATTTCAATAACTCAGTTGTTCCGGACGAATTTACAGGTAATTTCAGGATAAATAATAAGAGAATTAGTTTGAAGCTTGCATTTATAGCAACACATGATGATTCCTCTATTGTCAATTTTAGTCATGAACGTAGAGCCAAACAAAATTATTCAGTTTATTGTAAAAACGGCAGAAGTATGTATGGAATTGATTAAAATGAAATAAATCTATTTTACGTGCATTATGTCAATTAATTTCTAAAGTTATTGTATGAAAAATTATTATTTCTTAAACAAAAAATTATTTTGCCAGGATGTTTGCATTTGGCCAATCCGGAAGAATCTTACCTGATTCTCTGAAATGTGCACATGCTGTTCCAAAACGAACCACTGAACCACTTCTTGGCAGAGGGGCGTAGTCAAAGAGCCCGTGTATGAGTATGCTGCCTTGAGTTCACGTGGGAAAAGGTCTTGAAGGGGGAATCCAGGGGTTATGGTGGTCGCTTGTCCAACGTATGGTACATTTTGCAGGGCGTCAATCAATGGATCCAAATTGCCATTGCGAAGCTTGATCTTAATAAATTGGTTGGAAAAATTGGCTACCAAACTAGATTTTGATATCTATTAGATAGCAAACGCAAAGTAACTCACTTCGAAATGCACGCCCACCACCACGACTCCATCGGGGTAATTCTTCGCATCGGGAAGCGAGGCGTATTTGGAATTGTAAAAAACTGTGTGCATCTGATAATAAAATAATGAGCAAAAGTTGATTGGATAATTCTATGAAGCCTTAGCATTTGGAAAAAGCCAGCGAAGGAAGAAATGAAAATTTACCTCCATGGCATTTTGGAATCCATCGATGGTGTGCTCAGCACCGACAGAATCGTTGCCTCCAAAGTGAAAATGTAAGGAGTCCAAGATGTATTGGTCGGATGGCTCCCCTGCTTCGTTGTAGTAGACCAGAGTTGGTGAGTCCAGAATAGCGTTGACCACTCTCAACTCAACTAAAAAACATTGTTAAAAACGTCATGAGCTAGAAAACTACCTAATAAATAAAATTACTTTACACCCATCTTGAAATGATATGATTTCTAAAAAGAGAATCCTGATAGTCTGAGAGATATTGAGGAAAAAAAATGGAATTTTATTAAAAATTTGTCAATAGTTTTCATTCCTGCAGAGTCCAAAACAGCATGCCAAAGTGCCGAAGATTATTCCAAACTTTCATATTCGCTCAAATCAGCCTAAAAATGTCTACAAGATTGTATGGATCCAGAAACCGAGTACTGTATTTTGATCTCACCATCAGGCGCCTTTTGAAGGACACCTGGTATAGTGTATCATTGACATTTGAGGGGACAAATAAAGGTTGAGATGACATTTTTAGGAAGATTAAAACAACATGTACTTGACACATTAAGTGTGGCGTCAATAGTTTATCGCTTGATCAACGGCCTAATCATCAAGCCCTTGCTCTCAACCTTTAACCACCTAATGTTGATGTTTATCGAAACAAAGCATGATCATAAAAGCGGCATTGGAATTCAATGAACGTCACACATTCAAAAAATGCAATCTGAAAGGATAACAATATAACATAAAATGTTGCACTGGAAATCGAACAAACAAGCTTTCAGTTGTCTTTTTTTAAATTATGAATCTTAATAGGCGTTGATAAAAGAACACTTTTTAATTATACGAGGGGAAGGTGGGGAGGAAGGATATTAGCTGCATTATCACTTTTTTAAAACTCGCTTAACTTCCACGCATCATCAACAAAGACTTCCGCAACCAGTCATTTAAACTAACGCTATTTTATGAATAATATATGTTCAACAATTTTAATGAGCAAATAAGATTATTCTTCAATTTTTTTAAAAAGTTCTTAATTGACAGGCTACGCTTATACTTGTAATATGACATGTTTGGTTCCAGATAATTGTCCTAGAACGAAATTATTGATTGCAAAGCACTTATAACGGTGCACACACTTCCCAGCAATCATCCCATGCACGTGCTGCTACATAAAATACATAATTAAAGACTTACATTACAGCATACTGTGTTTAAATTTGCAACTAAAATAAGTGAAAGATTGTGTCAGCGAGTTGAACACACAGTGAGAAAAGTTAGCAGGGTTCCCCTAGAAATTTCATTTTCAACTTCCCTGACTTTTCCAGGTTTTAGAAAAATTTCCCTGACCAATGACGACTTCAAAAATTGACATATTTTGCAAAATCGACACAGGAAAATATTTTTCAAAATTTACTAATTACAAAAAAAAATGTTCTTCAAGTTTTTTTTTGAAAATTTAACGATTTTGTATTCAGAAAACGTAGAAAGTTTTGCAAACTTGTACTCGGAAAACGTGGGAAATTTTGTCATTTGTCCTTGGAAAACGTGGATAATTGTACAAATTTGTACCCGGAAAACCTGGGGAATTTTGCAAATTTCCCCCTCGGAAATCGTGGGAAATTTTGCAATTTTGTTCTCGGAGAACGTATGAAACTTTGAAATTTTGTCCTCAGAAAATGTGGAAAATTGTGCAAATTTGTACTTGTAAAACGTGGAAAATATTGCAAATTTCTACTCGGAAAATGGGCCCAGAGCTAACCATGTTGAAGCATTAATTTTGGATAGCAACAACTTGACTACAGTATACGTTGAATTTCCCTGACTTTTTCAAAATAAGTTATTCTTCCCCGACTTCCCAGACATTTTCAAGTTCCCTGACTTTTTCAGGTTTTCCAGGTCTGGGGGTACGCTGGTTAGTCAAAATTTGTAAAAAAAAAACTGACCTTGTTACTTAGTTAACAAGTTAATTTCTGTAATAGGCAGATATAGAAAGGTTTACATCTTTGGTCAGGGATTACATTTTTTTCCATATGTGATATTGATAATATGTAGATTTACCTGGTTTGGTACAACTATCAACAGTGAATGTTTTTGCTACATTACTCAGTCAGTCAATTATGACCTACAAACATTTCAATACTATTAAATTGACATATGTGGTACCTGAATGTCCACTATTGCTTAGAGTCATGTGTTCCCAGCGATTATCCCACTGTGTGAGTTCGAAATAATAGCCAGTCGTTTCAATGGCATTCTTGGTGACTATGTCAATTGGAGATTGCGCTTCACCACAGCACTGATTTCCATCATATGGCAAATTGCACCAGTTATCGGGGCCTATAAATAGATTAACATTAGAATTCAGTTAGTTAGAACTTTTGATAATCAGGAGATACAACTTGAATAATCGATAATGTTACAATTTTTTTACATTTATCATGAACTGTAATGACTTATTTCTCATCAATACATAAACAGCACGTTGCACCAATTTTTAACCACGTTATGGAAAAATAGATTACAAAAGGGTTAAAAAACTAGATTTCAAAGATAAATGAGGTTTTCAGAGAAAAAAGTATTACATACAGTAGCCTATATGAAACAAACCTATGCATTTCATATTTCAAATTATCACTAGGTACATATAAAAAATTGGCAAATTTAAATAAACTATACATTTTTTACAATATACATGGATATACTGTATATAAGAAGTGAGACATTTTCGTTGATATATCATAATTTACAAATAACTTGAAGATAATGTCTATTAATATTTTATCAGTTATCAGTTTATACTGATAAAATTGTAATGCTGCCAATAGCTTTAACAGTAAATGAATCTATTTCATATAAACTCAAGATGCCAAGCACCAACGAAAAATAAAAAAAATTAACAAATAGAAAAATAAAATACATGTAACTATAATTAAGTCATAGTGCATCACACTCTGTTAAATGCAATGAAGTAGGGCATGCAAGATAATGATTCATTATAATGCTAATGTTCCGTTCCAAAATCATCGGTCACAAATCAAATCAACGCCTCAGTGACAAACCTCAACATTTTTCATTGTCCATGCAAGTTTATCAGTAAATATTTATTTACTGTCATTTAGCCAAAACTATGTTAATTTCAGATATTTCTTTTTTACTGTTTACAGACCTGGTTTCACTTGACTTAATACCATATTATCTTAAACCATAAATTGACAATTTTTGAGTAGTGTCACCATTAATGGTGAAAGTGTTAAATTTTCACATAACCAATTAACTTTTCAAAAAAAGCATGATAACATTAACATATTATTATGAATGAATGATAAAAAATAAGAAATCCTGCATCTTTTGAAAAGCTATTTATGTTAATATTTTTTCTTGTTTGAAAGAATAATGAGGAATTTTAATGAGAAACTGTGAAGTTTTCACTATACAAATTTCACCTTTCATATTTCTTCAGTACTGAAAAATTAGTCTACAAAAATAAAACAGTGTCCAAGCAAATTGGAAAATGTATAAAACTTACCAAGAGGTCCATCATCATAGTTAAAATAAATTTCTTGTCCATTTGCCATATCTGGAAGCAAATATAAAAGAAAAGTGACGACAATGATAAAACATATCTAATATTTAAGCAAATTGGTAAAGAATAAACTAACAATGGATGCCAAACTGCAACAAAATCATGCATATTATGAAAAAACGATGCATTTTTCATGCAAAATGCAGTATTACTGGAGCAGAATTATTTTCTGGGTCTACTGAAGTGGCAACTAATTTCCCTGATTGTGCCAATGCTCAATTTATATAGATCTCGAGACAAGGCAACATTTCACGTGCATGCTTTTTTGATCGAAATGATATTACCAAGATAAAATACATTATTGTTTATCAACTACTTTCAATTCTATTGAAACAACTTATCAACGATCGACATACCGCAACTGCGATAACATGCATCATTATTATCAGAATTTGAAAATATTAACATCAATTAAAGGCCTTGCAACTTTCGATTCACAAATATTTATTGTGGATTTCATATATACATATCTTTAACGTTTCTGATTATGAATTACAGAATTAGTTTGACCAGTTGAAGCAATATAGCCCATTACTAACGTTTCCATGACAGCTGCCGAGTTATTTTTTTCCATGTAAAGGGAATCGTTCAAGTCATCATCGTCAAATGCTACTTTTAAACAAAAATACAAAACTGTTAACATTACCATAACATTACATCCGTATACTGTGACATTACTTCTAAAATCTCTGATTTTAAGGAAAATTTTCAGAAATGGAAGGACGTACCTGATTGAATGAAACGTTCTGGAATTTCCTCATGAGACCTCCGCAAGCTATGTTATCCTCAACAGATACTGCATAATTCCCAAATCTAAAAGCGGAAAATAGAATTAAAGGCCTGCTTAAGTCAAACTGATATGGGTAAGACAGAAACAACTTGTCAAAATTAATTATCATGGACATAAATAATATAATTTGTCCCCATTTCAATAAAATCACTTTTTTATTACATTTCGCGTCAGATGTAATTCAAATGAACGGTTTTTGGTTGTCAAGAAATCGCACGTTTTTTTATTATTTTTATTATGAACAATACTTATGAACTTTTCTAACGCAGCGAAGGCACAGTATACGTAATATAAATAGGTTCACTCGCCGCTTTTTACATGGCAAAAACCCTGCAGCGCCACTATGTTGGTAAGCGGATATCACTACGATGAAGCCGCACCCACCTACGATTCCTTTACAAGCGCAGGGCGTGGCTGAGGGTGAGTTGATATCCGCGCGCCAACAGGGCGGCGCTGCAGTGTTTTTGCCATAAAAACATCAAAACGCCGACTCGAGGTGAACCTACTTATGTTACGTATACTGTGCCGAGGCGCGTTCTTTTAGTTGTTATATTAAAGCCCTATTAGGTAAGTACTGCTAATTCGCGAATAGACGATCGCATGAAGCCCGATAATAAAACATTCGCCCACAACTTTTTCTGATTATTCATTTCTAATCAATTTTAACTTACAGTATATTTACTTGTAATTTGCTTTGCACAAAGAAAAAAAAGCTAAAAGACATGAAATAGGACAGAACACACTGAATGCTTATTGCAGGCGCTTACCGCTCGGCGTATACTAGCGCCACCAAACGGGATAAGAATGCCGCATGCGTTTTAAATGAGGGCGCACACAAAGAATGCTTAGCCGTGCCAGGCTGAGCTTACAAGAAGCGCTTATAAGCTTTCAAGAATGTTTTTAACATTTTTTTTTTGGAAATCTGAAAGCAGATTTTTAAGACACAGTGGCACACAGATCACTATGGAGCTCTTCCATCGAGCGTCAACAGGTCGATGACGACAAAATGACGTCAGAAATTTTACATTGTCCTAGCCACCGTTCGTCGACGCATTGTGAAGGCATTGCAGCCCTTTTAAAAAATTAGTCAAAAATTCCGCACCATAGTGACGCTTCAAAGAAGCCCTTGACCTTGATCGACCTCCGCGCCGCCGCCACACCTCCCGGCCCCGCCCCGCCCCTTCCGCGCGATGTCGTCATCACGAAGACTGGGTTCATTTCAAACCTAAAGGTGGGGGGGGGGGCGTAATACCAGTCATCAGAAATAGATTCAAAAACCGTCAAAAAACGGGAACCCGGCGACGCCGCGATTACCTTCTAAGCGGCAAAAAATGAACCCTC
>JAQGAO010003616.1:0-16658 GCA_034697705.1 Ommatoiulus sabulosus | reverse complement strand
CAAGAGTGAATCAAGTGTGAACTTGTCACTATACCGGAATGAGCCTGTCCAACTGTCGGGCAGACCCATTATTATGTTTTTTACATTTGTGGTATCTTCCATCTTTTTTTTATAGTCTTTACATAACTTCATTTTATCAAAATAATAGGTTTGGATCATCTCTTCGCGTATGTCATAGCGTCTAGAAAAAAGTAACTTATAACCTTCGTTATATTCTGATGTTAGAAGCTTTTCATTATGCCTTATTAGAGGGATTACCCTCTGTACATTAGGGAGTTTTTCCCAATACTTTGGTAAAGCTTTTTGTTTATGTACTGGTATGGTTTCCAATTCTACCTCCTCTAATTTATACTCAACCTTATTTACAGTATTTACATCCTCACCTAAGATGTTGTGGTGAAAAGGAGTGTCAGAATCGACCAATATTTTTTCCTTTATATTTGCTGTCAAATGCAAAATTTCCTCTTTGTTCATCTCTATCGAAATTAATTTTGGCTCACGCGAAGATGCATCATCAGATAGTAAATCCAAGGTGGTTTGGTTTAATGTTATTTGACTAATCTAATGACCATTTTCTATATTGGTAGGTGTGTTACCAGGCTTTCCAATGACTTCTTTAAAGACAAGTTTATTTGTATCGAAATGCATAGAGGACACATTTCTTCTCATAAAATCAATCCCTAAAAGTACCGGTTGTTTAAAGTGATCTTATATGTAAAATGAGTGTACAAATTTTTTTGTTTAATTTTAAACTGTAAATCAGTAAAACCCTTGAGCAATAGTGGTCTCTCATTCATGGCTCATAGTTTTACAGCATTAAAACGTATGGAGGCATCCGCTGGTAAAGCATCTAGTGCAATGATAGACACTTGACTACCAGCGTCTATCAAGGATATAACTCCATGTACTAATCTAAAATTAATGTTGATTGTGAATTGCTCCATGTCTTGTTTAGAAATTGTTGGAGGATTTATGATAAACTAGCCCCCTACCTCCATCGTAAGGCTGCTCACTCGTTTCCTGAGTTCTGGTTATATTGACCACTATTGTCTTGATTTGCACCTCTGTAAGGATTGCCTCTGTTAGAATTTCTTATGTATGGATTCCCCCATATGAATTTCCTCTATAAGGATTTCCCCCATGTGAATTTCCTCTGTAACCACTATTAAAATTTTGACTTCTGTTATAATTTTGGCCTATATAGTAATTTTGTCCCCTATAGATCCTGATTGTGGATAATGACGTTGTGGTCTGTAGGGTGGATGTTCTTCATAATTATTGGAAGTGTCCATTGGAAGTGTCCATTTGGAACATTATTCACCTGAGACACTATCAATGTGTCTAACTTTTTTCCATTTCTCTGTTTTGTTTTGATAGAGCCTTGTCTAGGACTTGTTGTACTTGATCTAGCGTTATGTGGCTTGGCACTGTAGTATGTGATTTTTGGCGCATTTTGGTGTTTTTATTGAGCAAATATTGCAAGAGTGAATCAAGTGTGAACTTGTCACTATACCGGAATGAGCCTGTCCAACTGTCGGGCAGACCCATTATTATGTGTCTTACAATTGCGGTATCTTCCATATTTTTGTCATAGTCTTTACATAACTTTATTTTATCAAAATAATAAGTTTGGATCATCTCCTCACGTATGTCATAGTGTCTAGAAAAAAGTTTAACTTCAGGAGTGAAATTTCTTGATTGATTTGGGTAAGCATCCATTAAACTTTTTTTAGTATTTCCCAATCGTTTATAGCTTCATTCGCTTCGTACCAGGACGAGGCTGAGCCCGTTAAGTAATTTGATAAGTAAGTAACTTTATCTTCCGTTGTCCAATTTGCCTGTTTGGCAGAACGGTCATGAGTGTCTAAGAAATCCTGGACATCATTATGAGAACTTCCCGAGAATTTGTTTGGGAAGTTCTGTTGAGGCAAATATTTTTTCCTGGAAATCCTTAAGAGACATCATTATGATGTCTCATCATTATATGTCCATCCTGGACATCATTATGAGAACTTCCCAAAAAATTGTTTGGGAAGTTCAGCTGAGGCAAATATTTCTTGACATGAAATTCATGCAACGCCATTTTTGGTTCAGCTGAGGCAAATATTTTTTTACATGAAATTCATGCGACGCCATTTTTGGTTTAGATTCCGTATTTGATTTTTCCATTGTACAATGCACACCTTAATTGTTACACAAGGAACAAAAATTCTAACAATAGGCCCCTAACAAATACAGGCTCCCTTTAAATACAGGACCTTCCTTCTACGATGGGTCCATGCCAATATTTTCAAAAAGCTAAATGAAATTTTTCCCTATTAAAAACCCCACACTTTTAAATGTTCCCTTGGTAGCAAATTACACAACCTAATGAATTTTTAAATGGCCTCACACGCAACAACCAAAACAATGCAGACATCCAGTGTACCACACGTTAGACACAAGAAACACTATCAATGACACTTGCATACCACCCTTGAATTTCTTTTGAAATAAACGGTCAAACACTTGAATAAATCAATTTTCAAGGTGATCTTTTCTGACCACAAACAATTTTGAAAATTTTGGGCACTTTACTAAAGAGCTCAAATTTTCATAATAAAAAAGACAGGTTTGAAAGGTCAATCCATTTATCAAGAAGAATGTCTTTTGATAGAAATTTTCTACATTATGCAATGCTTTGGAAATTTGTCTTCTCAATGCGAAAGAATTTTCCCGCCAAAACTTGTTCGCAAGCATTTAAAGAATTGTTATTTTTATTGTGCAGCAAATAATTTTTATTGCGGACTAATTTCAATTTTGTAAAACTACGTCTGTTTTTTATATATATATATCACTAGCGTGAAAAAAAAATTTTAAACACTTTAATTAACAGCAAAAATTTATCTCATTTTGTTTCATTATATAAATCTAAATTTTACAACTATTAATTTAATACCAATTTTTTCGATCTATGTAAAAGATCGTTATGATCTTTTCTGACCACAAACAATTTTGAAAATTTTGAGCGCTTTACTAAAGAGCTCAAATCATCATAATATAAAAGACAGGTTTGAAAGGTCAATCTATTTATCAAGGAGAATGTTTGTTTTTCTTACCCTTTCTTAATTACGCAATTAAAATCAGTGGCGCATCCACTTAAGATAACAGAGAATGAAGCGGATCTTAACGGTAAAGAGATTCTTATCTCCATACAAATTTTCCAGCAAGGAATAAAAAGGGACGTCAACAATTTTCTTTGACGCTCAAAATTTAGAAATTTAGATTTTGATAAGTGTTTCTTCGGCACCACCTGTTACCGAGTGATTTCTGATAAACTTAATTTAGCCAATAAAATGACGCCAAACAATATAGACTGTATTAAACTTTAGTTTGATCCCCAAATTATCACGCATGAACACTTTCAATTATGAAAATCCATTAACTGATTTATTCAAAACGTAAGACAGTGAAATGAATTCACACTAGCAAAGGAATTCCAATTTAAAACGTGGCAATGGCCACACACATGATCGTAAATATATCAACAATAAAATTGCCTATTGGCACATAGAAAGGCGCGTTAAAATGCCATACGAACGATCACCAGCAAAGTCTTGAAAATCAACGGCTGAGTTGTTAACGATGAAATGGCAGCTCGTCCCCACTTTTGGTTCATCTCAGATTAATTCTCACACGCGAAATTTCAGTTCTTGGCTCTCAGAATTATGCTGGATAACGCACAACGAAACTGCACGGCTCGTTGATTTACTCCGAATTGCGACACCAAAGTCGAGCGTTCCGCCTACTACGGATTTACGTCGTCCTGAAGAGTAGAAACTGTAGCACAAGTCGACAAAGTCTCTTGCATCTTATGATTCGCGCTGACAGCGCAATTAACCTCCAAACTGTCCAAACTCCAACTTAGGAAAAATGTGCAAAATGGTCTCTTGTAATTGACTCAATATTTCTAATGAGTTGAAAATTGCCTTACGGTTTTTGGGTTTACTCCGAATTGCGACATTAAAGTCAGCGTCCTGCCTCCTCCGGATTTACGTCGTCCTGAAGCGTAGAATCTGAAGCACAAGTCGACAAAGTCTCTTGCATCTTACGATTTGCATTAACAGCGCAATTAACCTCCAAACTGTCACAAATTTCACTCTTGATTCTTTCTTAAATGGCCCATTACAAATGCTGGTTATGTAGAGACTGATGGGAGCAGACACCTGCTCAGGTAGGTCGATCGATGCGTCTCCCCCAAAAGCCTGTCAGACCTTTCCAGGTCACCTCGTGTGCACCTGGTGAGGTATTTTAGCCGCGTGTCAAAGGTTATTAATTAACTGGTTCGATAATGAAATGTGGCCTCTATGTGACCCTGATGTAATTTTAATTTTCGAGTGGGAGCGTGTCAAAAGTACATGTATATATTTTACAATTCTCAACGTTATCCATGGACAATTTTGCAATATTCAAAAATTTCTACAGACAAATTCGCAATATTTTTAACAATGTCCGAGGATAATTTTCGATGTTTTCCTGAATAAAAATTCGCTATATTTAAAAAGTTTCCGAGGACAAATTTGCAAAATTTTCCAACTTTGAAATCGAAAAAACTTCGCAAATTTGAACCTGGCAAAACGTGGAAAATTTGTCCTCGGGAAAACGTGGTAAATTTGGCAAATTTGTATTTGGGAAAACATGACAAATTTTTAAAATATGCACTCGGAAAAGGGTGGACCAAAATTTACCATTTCCACGAGAAGAATGTACAATTTTATGGACAAATAATCTTATTTTTCCTACCATTTTATAATAATTATTATCTCACCTTGTAAAAACGGGTATTTAAAAGGTAGTCTTCGGGAAAAATTTGAAAAATTTGTATTTGGAAAAACGTATGTCTTTCCTGATTGTCTATAACCCCCATGACGTCAGTTTCTGTCCGTAAATTTGTTGCTCAGAATAGTATCGCTTTCTATTCCGGAGATATATCTTGCAATTTGTTTTTGGAGGAGATTTTTACCAACACACGGGGCAATAATATATCTGGAGAGAAGTTGCAGGATATAATTTGCTTCGTGTATGGCCAGCTTTACAGAGAATAAATTTTCAAAAAATTTCCTGTTTTTTCCGATTAACTAATTACAATAATTTTAATTTTTTTTTAAGGAGCAAACTTCAACGTTTTCCACGTTTTCAATTTTTAAAGTTTCCCTAACGTTACTTTTTAATATTTTCCATGTATTCTAAATAATTTTATGGTTTATGCTTCAGAAAGTTGAACATTATAAAAGTTTTTATCGAACATTTAGTCAATTGCATGGGACAACTTTGGCAATTTTTCCTAGACGTTTATCATCATTAACAGGTTTGGTCAAGTTTTAATCTGGGTCAGTGATTGTGAGCTATGCCAGTACTTCAGACGACACAAGCAACCATGGCGACATTGCAGCCTTGTCTATATATGTGTTATGACATTGTTACAAACCCGGTATGGGTTTATAACTAGTTTAATGTTTATCCAACTAAATGTTGGATAATTTAGATTGTTCCATTATTTAAGCATTGTATAATAGGAAATCACCTACCAGCTTTTTTATTTTTATTTTGTAATTCCATATTTGGGCTTTCCTCAAGACTGAGACTCTAATATTGAACCTTTGGCCATATCTATTAACTTTAACATAAATTTAATGTTTACTGACATGTTTGTTATAATATACAGACTTAAAATATATAAAATAATTACTTATTATTTGTGGAAAACCAAAGAAAATCTAACTATCTACGGAGCTTATGGTAGTGGATGATTCATCTTTACGTCTCTTTCACGGTTGTTCATATGAGTTGGTATCTTTAGTTTTTTAAATATTTGAATTATTAAATAAGGTAGGGAGTTATAAAAATGTAATTCAGAAATCTTACCAGATGAGTGGTTTTTGGATGGTTTGTAATTTTTGTTTTAGGTAATGAGTTATTTTGCTTGATTTGATTTTTTTTGCTAGCCTTAAAATTACGTTTTAACATTTCATTGAACTGTGTTAATCATATTCCTTTCTAAATCAGGGTTTCTCGACCTTTGCACCTCATCTTGATGCTGGTTTATCCCATTTTATGAAAATGGGGAGTGTTTGCATTATCTATAGAATTATTTATGCAAATGAAAAAATGGACCATCAAAGCGTTATTTATAGTAAAGATCCCCGATTGATTGCTTTAGGAAATGTCACCCAGCAACCCCAGAGGGCGCCACCATGAAGAGGACAGGAAAAGAAGATTCTTTTTGTAGGCCAGCTACAGACCAATCAGGTCATGCCCCTGTACCCTTTGCATTTTAGACCCCCGCATATTTGACCCGAATAAATCACTTGCTACTCTAACCTTCAACCTGTGTGGGCGTGCTTTTTCGAATCTGATGGAAAACAACAATTGCAGTATTTAAAACCAGTTTGCCACAAAATGATGAGTTTAAAGATAGGCCTCAAAACACCTAAACAAATGATTCGACATGTTATCTTACCCACACCACTAAATGCTGGTAAAATTTCCAAATTTTGTTTTTTGATGTTCTAAAGGCGCGTACACGCCAACGAAACATTGCCAAACAGTTTTGCAACAAGGTTTCGTTGGTGTGTACGTGCCAATAAAAATTTCGCAACATTTTTGTGAAACATGTTTATTGGCGTGTTTTATCCAGCCACCTTGTTTAGGCAATTTTACATCCAACCATTTCACTAGAATAAGTGGAGCGTTCTGCCAACCATACATGGATCTTTACGTCAATCTTCATTATCAGCAACAATTCGAAGTTCATCTCAATCTTCCAATTAATCACTTGGTCGTGGAAAACGCGTGTCTTCAAACATGTGTCTAGGCCTGGCACATGTTGAGTGTAGGGGTACACTCAGAACCGTTTTCCCCAAAGTTAATTGAAAAACAAACTAGTCAGAAAGACTTTTATATTTGATGAACGTTTTATCAAAACATAGATCTCGCCCGACGTCCGCGATGCGCCTAACGTTAACCCTTCTTTAAGCCTAAAAACATTATAATTATTTAAAATTAAAAAACCATGTAATTTTAATTATAATTCTAATATTAGTTTCAGATAACATACATAGACATTGAATATGTAGCCAATTGAATAGAATTAATTTGATAATAAATATTTGTTGGAACTTACCCTGGTTTCGATCCTGCAACCTACCATCCATGGAGACATCATGCTATCCACTGAGCTATCCGGACTTAGTTCTTAAACATGTCTTAAGATGGGTGAATTTTTTTAGCGAATTTTATGATTTTTTGGTTTCTGTAAATTATAATTTATATATTTTAATAGATATTTTTTCAATTAATTTTCCATAAAAATAGGTTTTTAAAGTTATTAAAGGTCGATAGTCGAAGGATTGAGGGTTTAATGTCGGCAAAAGGATGGATTGCGACCGTCGTTTTTAAGGCATCAAACCACCGGCGGTCCAACGTCGGTAAAAGGGTGGATTACGACCGTCGTGTTTTGGGTGGCAAACCATCTCCGGTCCAACGTCGGAAAAAGGGCGGATTATGACCATCGTTTTTTGGGTGGCCAACCACCGGCGGTCCAACGTCAGCAAAAGGGCGGATTACGACCGTCATGTTTTGGGTGGCAAACCACCGGCGGTCCAACGTTGGCAAAAGGGCGGATTACGACCATCGTTTTTTGGGTGGCAAACCACCGGCGGCCCAACATCGTCAAAAGGGCAGATTACGACTGTCGTTTATTGGGTGGCAAACCACCGGCGGTCTAACGTTGGCAAAAGAGCGGAGTACGACCGTCGTTTTTTGGGTGGCAAACCACCGGCGGCTCAACGTTGGCAAAAAGTGGGATTATGACAGGCGTTTTTGGGTGGCCAACCACCGGCGGTTCGACCTTGGCAAAAGGTCGGATTCTGACCGTCGTTTTCTTGGCGGCACGACGGGGGTATGCCGCCCAAAAAACGACGGTCGGAATCCGACGTTTGGCCGAAGTTGAACCGCCGGTGGTTTGCTGCCCAAAAAACGTCCGTCGGAACTCGACGTTTTGCCGACGTTGGACCGCAGGTGGTTTACCGCCTTACAACGTGTTACCGCTCATGCCGTCCAAAAACCGACGTTGGCCCGACGTTGTAGTGTTACCTGGGTCTTTACGTCGAAAAGATGTTATTTGAGTTTCTTAATTTGTTTTTTACTTTTCTGTTTTTTCAGGTAAGTTTTCCGAAATCGCCACAAGAGTTTTTTTCTTGATGGCGTCCTTGTTTTAGAGGGGGGCTACATCCGTGACCGTGTCACCCTTCAGACAGGTAAGCCGCTGGTTTCTTTGTTGAAGAATTAGGGATGTGCTATTTTTCTGCTTTTTCGGCGTCTATTGTCCGACATCCTGGTTTTAATCCCTGACTTCACGGACCAAAGGTCCGTTTTCCAGGTCAAGGGGCAGACTTTCTGTCCCTATGAAATTTAGTTTTAAAGGCGACTTGATTTAGTACCTTAATTATACTAGCTTTTTTTGATTAATGTTTTCAGCCATTAATGAATCGTTTTCTTATAAAATTTATTAAATTATTTTTAATTAAACGAAAATGTTCAGAAATTTAATAAATAAAATCTGATTCCTTCCAAATATGTATGATACAAAGCAGGTACTCAATCTTCGAGAAATACGAAACAAAAATAAACTGTTAATGTTATCTGAATTTGATTTAAATTGAAATTTTGATTTCACTTCTGATACTTAGGTTTTTGAAAAAGTTTTTATTTTAAAAACAAAACCGGCTATTAGCATCTAAATTTGCACACAAAATTCGCTTGGAAATTTGAAATTAACGCGTTGGAGAGTCTGCATTGGTGGTTCAGTTGTAGAATGTTCGCCTCCCACGCGGGTGACCTGGGTTTGATTCCCGGCCGATGTGTGTTTTGCTTTCTTATTTTTTCAATTAATTTACATAATTTTAGGTTAAGCGAAAAGTTTGAGCTAAAGTTTGAGCAATGATATCAAATCATTACTGGGAGGTTTTGGTCGTATACACTGACACCATTTCATTAAATTTGGTGATAAGTTAATTTAAAAAGTTTCATTTTATGAATGTAAAATTTACAAATTAGAGATTATTTGAACATAAATTAGTAAAATAATTATAAGTAGTTTATTTTTTACATAGCTAATATCGAAAAAGATTTTTTACGAGAATATAAATAACAAAAATTGCACAAGATTGTAAGAAAATGTAAGTGAGAAGCTATTTTTTTTAAATATCTTGAACATATGACTGAAAAAGTTCTACAAATAAGGAAACAAAAAACAAAGATCCTGACTTAAAGTTAAGATGAAAAAATTGTAAAAAAAAATGATTAAAGACAATTAACTATTATTTCGTATAGTTTTATAATTTTAAAAAATAAGAAAATTTGTTCTATAATTTAAATCAGAGATGAAGTTTGTTAAGAACATTTCAATTAAAGTTTGTGTTAATCAGTTAATTTAATGTAAAACCAAAGCATAATTATAACTACCCGCAAGTTATATTATTTTTTATTCATTTATTCCATTGAAGATATTAATCCACGTTGTAAAGACTTGCGGAGCGTGGTGGCCTAGTGGTTAGCATTCTCGCCTCACATTCAGTAGACTTGGGTTCCATTCCCGGTTGATGCATGTTTTGTTTTCTTATTTTTTTTTTAATAAATTTATATATTTTTATGATGTAAATATAAAAGATATCATTGAAGATATCAACCCAATGTGTAAGGTAGTACCGAGTGAGGTGGCTCAGTGGTTAGCATTCTCGCCTCGCATTCGGTACACCCGGGTTCGCTTGCCGTGTCGGCTATCCTCGGTTGTGGTTTTTCATGGTTTCCCACAATTCCTATGAGGCAAATGCTGAGATAGTTCCTTAGATAAATCGGCCATGACTGTAATCCTTTCGAACTAACTCTGCGTTAATTGTCGTAAAATATAAACACTTGCCGTGTCTTCTCTGTAGTGTTAGGAAATGTTTTTTTTAATTTATTCTTGACCACTTCCGTTTTTTGTACGTTGAAACTAAGTAAAATGCTCTCATTGAAAAGTAGGCCTAATGTATTTTAAATTTATTTTGAAAAAAAATACAGAATACTTTTAGAATAAGTTTAAAATTTTAAAATAAGCGCACTAATAATTCATTCTATCAGTTATTCGGAATTCACAATAATGTTCTTGTTAAATAATTTATGGCGCGTTAAAAAACAAATTAAATTCTTAAATGCTTCGTTGAAATTGGTTCATGAGCGTGTCAATTCATTTTGCTATTTTAGCTAAAATCCCATGCACATGTAAACGAAATGCATTTTGAAATGTATTCTGTAAATTTACATTTAATGAACTTTGTTGTACACAAACGTGTTCACTCGAGATTGCGCGAAACATGTATACGCAGAAAATGTTTAGTGAAATATATTGATCTTGCTTTAGTAAAGAAAGATTAATTTGAGAAATTTAGAAATATAACCTGATTAAATTAATAAATAGCCGGTCATTAAACTTGATTCGAGAATACCTTTTTGGACAACATTGGTATAAGGAAAGCGTACTTAAAAGTGCGAATATTCCACGAGGTTCACTCAAAGCTTTACAAAATACATCTGAAGTAGATTTTAGATGAAATTTTGATTAATGTTATGATAAAAAAAAATCAATCATTGGCATCTAAAGCCCCATACACACCAAAAATAAACCACAAATATAAACGAGAAATGGCAAATGGCAAATGAAAAAGACGTGACTTTGTTTGTCGAAAGCGGTCATCTTGATAATTTATTAATCGAAATTCACATTTATATGTCATTTGCCTCTCCCGTCGAGAGTCGGTAGATCAAAGGAGACAAACCATAAATCGCTTCGATGACGCTGCTGACGCTGACATCAGCAACGATCGTGCAGACGATAGCAACGTTTAAATCTACCTTCAACACGTGCATTGCACCGAACTATACGGATTGGAATTAACAAAACATATCTGTCGTAAGTATTGTTGATATATGTAATTATCCGTATTCATTTGTGACATTATTCAAATTCGGTAAATTTTGAATAATAGCATTGTTGCAGCGCCATCTGTCGCCATTTTTAATTCGTAAAATCGTGATTTCTTTAACTGAGGGCAGCGCCATCTGTGCGAATTGGAGTCGTAAAACCGCGCTTTTAATCGAACATCAGCGCCATCAAAGGCGCACTTTTTACATACTGAAATTGTTAAATTGTGAGTAATAGCAGCGCCATCTGTGTCTCTTCTAGATACTCAAATTGCATGGTTACTTTTTTGAGTAATAGCTAGCAGAGCCATTTGTGGCCGTGATGGTCACAGATGGCGCTAAAATCGTCAATTTATGTCGTAACATCATGCTTTAAATTTACGGTAGTGCCATCTGTGTCTTTTCTAGATACTCAAATTGAAAATGTTTTTGAGTTGTAGCAGGGCCATCTGTGGTCATTCAAGTCGTAAAATCATGATTTAAATTTATGGTAGCGCCATCTGTGGTCTAGAATCGTGAAATCATGCCTTTTAATAGATGCAGCGCCATCTGTGTCTCTTCTAGATACTCAAATTGGAAACTTTTTTGAGTTGTAGCAGCGCCATCTGTGGTCATTCAAGTCGTAAAATCACGCTTTTTAAAAGACGCAGCGCCATCTGTGGCGCTTGTTATATTTTAATTAATAGCAGCGCCATCTGTATCTTTTCTACATGCTAATATTTTTAACTTTTGATTAATAGCAGCGCCATCTGTGGTCTTGAATTGTAAAATCATGCTTTTTAATAGACGCAGTGCCATCAATGGCTATTCTAAGTACTAAAATTGTTAAATTTTGAGTTGTTGCTGCAGCAGCAGCGCCATCTGTGTCACTTTTAGATATACTCAAATTAATAACGTTTTTTGAGTAAGAATGTAAAATTATGCTTTAAATTGACACCATCGCCATTTGTGGCTTTTCTAGATATTCAAATTGTTAAATTTTGAGTTGTAGCAGCAGCAGCGCCATCTATGGCTTATTTCGATATACTTAAATTGGTAACTTTTGAGTAATAGCAGCGCAAACTGTGCTCTTGAATCGTGAAATCATGCTTTTTATTAGACGCAGCGCCATCTGTGTCTCTTTAAGATACTCAAATTGGTAATTTTTTTGAGTTGTAGTAGCGCCATCTACGGCCTATAAAGGCACTGCAACGGGTGAATGTGATGAACAACAGCAGCGCCATCCGTGGCCATTATAGCATATCCTAATCTTTTAATAAACTAGTTCTGATTTATTTCTGATTTACTCGATGGCCTCGCTTTAGAGCTAGAGCGTGTGGGTAGGCGAGTAAGTAAACACTCACTCAGCGAGATGCTATAGCTCGAGTGATTTACGAGAAGCCTGATTGACAGATGGCGCTCGAAATAAAATTAGGCTAATTATATTATGCAAACTTGCGGCAAATTAACTCTTCCAAATTATCACAAAAATTACGTCTTTTAGGGAAAACCTGTAAAAGTCAGGGAAGAATTACTTATTTGAAAAAGTCATGGAAATTCATGGTAGTCGAGTACAAATTTCAAAAAAAAATTCACGTTTTTCGAGTACAAATTTGCAAAGTTGTCCACGTTTTCCGAAAACAAAATATGCAAAATTTTTCAGAGTAAAAATGTTAAAAATATGTTGAAAATTGTAAAGCAATTTAAAAATTGTCCTCAAACAATGTTTAAAATTTGGCAGAATTGTCTTATGAATATTTTCAAAAACATGCAAGAACTTGTCCTCAGAATTTATCAATATGTTGAAAGTTGAAAAAAATTGTTGGAATTTGTACAAAACTATCTTCTAAATATTTGTGAAAACATTTGCAAAATTGTCCTCAAAAAATGTTTCAAATTTGGTAAAATTTGCTGAAAGTTTCGCAAAATTGTCTTCCGGTAATTTTGATAACATTCGCAAAATTGTACTCAGAAAATGTTTAAAATTTGGCAAAATAGTTTTATGAATATTTGTGAAAACATGTGCAAAATTTTACCTCAGAAAAGTGCGAAGGTGGCTGAGTGGTTAGCATTCTCGCCTCGCATTCGATAGACCCTGGTTCGATTCCCGGTTGATGCATGTTTTTTTTCTTATATTATTCAATCAATTTACATATTTTTCATGGTGTAAAAATGAAAGATATGATTAAAGATATCAACCCACGCTATAAAGAATTACCGAGCGAGGTGTCATTCTCGCCTCGCATTCGGCAGACACGGGTTCGATTCCCGTGTCGGCTATCCTTGATTGTGGTTCCTTTAATAAATCGGCCATGACTGTAATCCTTTCTAACAACCTGTGCCTTAACTAACGTGTAGGGTTTGTTGATTTCCAAATGTGGTATTTGCGTCTGGACATTACCCCATGAAATTTTTCTGGGAAACGTTTTATGGAATTTTCGGAGAATCGATATGGACAATAAATCGCATCGATAATTCCTTAATTGTTTATTTGTTCAGAGTTCCCCCAGACCTGGAAAACCTGAAAAAGGCAGGAAAGAATAGTTTATTTTGAAATAGTCAGGGAAATTCAACGCAGTCACGGCGAATCAAAATTAATACTTCTACATGGTTAGCTCAGGGCCCATTTACAGAGTAGAAATTTGCGAAAATTTTCACGTTTTCCGAGAACAAATTTACAAAATTTTCCACGTTTCCCGAGTACAAACTTGCAAAATTTTCCACTTTTTCTGAGCACAAATTTTCAACATTTTAAAAAATGTTCATGCAATTTTCTAAATTGTTAGATTATTTTCTATGTTAATTTTCCAAAAAATTATTGAAAGTTAGGCAAAATTGTCTTCCAGATAATTTTGTAAACATTCGCAAAGTTGTAGAAAATTGTACAAAATTTTTGGAAACATTCGCAAAATTGTACTCAGAAAATGTATCAAATTTGGCGAAATTTGTTAAAAATTGTGCAAAATTGACATCTAAATATTTGCGAAAAATGTGCAAAATTGTACTCAGAAAATGTTTAAAATTTGGTAAAATATGTAAAGTTGTAAAAGATAGTGGAAAATTGTGCAAAATTTTCTTGTTAATAATTTTGTAAACATTCGCCAAGTTGTTTAAAATTGTACAAAATTTGTGAAAACATTTGCAAAATCGTCCTCAGAAAATGTTTCAAATTTGACAAAATTGTTTTATTAAAATTTGGGAAAACATGTGCAAAATTGTCCTCAAAAATTTTTTAAAATTTGGTAAAATGTGTTGAAAGTTTTGCAAAATTGGCTTCTAGTACTTTTGATAACATTCACAAAATTGTACATAGAAAATGTTGAAAATTTGGCCAAATATGTTGACAATTTTGCAAAATTCTCTTCTAAATATTTGTGAAAAAATGTACAAAATTGTATTCAGAAAATATTGACAATTTTGCAAAATTCTCTATTAAAAACATGTGCAAAATTGTCCTCAGAAAAGTTTGAAAATTTGACAATATGTTGAAAGTTGTAAAAAATTGTGGAAAATTATGCAAAATTGTCTCGTAAATGCATATTAATTTTTATTCAATCAACGCATTAAAGATATGAAACCACGTTAGAAAGAAGTACAAAGCGATATGGCTGTGTGGTTAGCGTTCTTGTCTCGCATTAGTTAGACCCATGTTCCCAGGTAACACTACAACATCGAGCCGACGTCGGTTTTTGGACGGCATGGGCGGTAAAACGTTGTAAGGCGGCAAACCACCGGCGGTCAAACGTCGGCAAAACGTCGAGTTCCGACGGACGTTTTTTGGGCAGCAAACCACTGGCGGTTCGACGTCGGCCAAACGTCGGATTCCGACCGTCGTTTTTTGAGCGGCATACCCCCATTGTGCCGCCAATGGTTTGCCACCCAAAAAACGACGATTGTAATCCGCCCTTTTGCCGACGTTGGACCGCCGGTGGTTTGCCACCCAAAAAACAACGGTCGTAATCCACCCTTTTGCCGACGTTGGACCGCTGGTGGTTTGCCACCCAAAACACGACAATCGTAATCCGCCCTTTTGCCGACATTGGACCGCCGGTGGTTTGCCACCCAAAACACGCTGGTCGTAATCCGCCGTTTTGCCGACGTTGGACCGCCGGTGGTTTGCCACCAAAAACACGACGGTCGTTATTCGCTCTTTTGCCGACGTCGAACCGCCGGTGGATTGCCGTCTAAAAAACGACGGTCGCAATCCATCCTTTTGCTGACGTTGAACCCTCAATCCTTCGATTATCGACCTTCAATAACTTTAAAAACTTATTTTTAATAAAAATTAATGGAAAAAATATCTATTAAAATATATAAATTATAATTTACTGAAACCAAAAAAATCATAAAATTCGCTAATAAAATTCACCTATCTTAAGACATGTTTAAGAACTAAGTCCGAATAGCTCAGTGGATAGCATGATGTCTCCATGGATGGTAGGTTGCAGGATAGAAACCAGGCTAAGTTCCAACAAATATTTGTTATCAAATTAATTTAATTGAATTGGCAATGTATTTAATGTCAATGTACAGTATGTTATTTGCAAATAGTATTAGATTGATAATTAAAATGAAATTCTTTTTATTTTAATTAATTATGTTTTTAGGGCTAACGTTAGGCCTGTCCCGGACGGCGGGCCGACGTCGGGCAGTAGGGGCGGGAGGACGTCCGCCCGCGCGACATTCCGACGTCCCCCCGACGTTGATCCGTAGCGGCGGGCCGACGTCGGGCTTTAGGGGCGGGCCGACGTTGAGCCGTAAGGGCGGGCCGACGTCGGGCCGTAGGGGCAGGGGGACGTCCGCCCGCGCGACATTTTGACGTCGGGAGACCGATGGTTTCCGACGTCCCCCCGCCATCGCATGGGCGGCAAGCCGCAGGAAGGCCGGCGTTAGACCGCCGGATTATTGTTACTTGGGTTCGAGTCCCATGTCGGCTATCCTCGTTTTTTTTTTTTATAAAAATTAATATGAAATTTATATTATATTTTCTGACTATAACTTTCATTGAAAATTGTTATTACAAAAAACATCAATTACTCAAATCAAAAGTAAAAAATGAACACATAAACCTACCGAGCAAGGTAGGTTAGTGGTTAGCGTTCTCGTCTCGCGTTCGGTAGACCTGGGTTTGATTCCTGGTTGAAGTATGTTTTGTTTACATATTTTTTTTCAATTAATGTATATATTTTTAGGATATAAAAATAAAACATGTCATTGAAGTTATTGACCCACGTGGTGAAGTAGTACCGAGTGAGATGGATGAGTGGTTAGCGTTCTTGCCTCGCATTCGGTAGACCCGGGCTCGATTCCCGTGTCGGCTATCCTCGATTGTGGTTTTTCATGGTTTCCACAATCATTTGAGGCAAATGCTGGGATAGTTCCTTTAATAAATCGGCAATGACCGTAATCCTGTCTAACAAACTGCCTGAATTAACTGACATGTAAGGTTGGATCTCTTCATCTTTCAGCTTTTGTATGTCATTTGGTACAACGTTAGGAAATAACTTTAAATTCTTGATCACTTCCGTTTCTCGTTGTTTTTCACTGACCAAAATTCTCTCATTTTGCAAAAAAAAAGCAAAGTCAGGGAAGTGGAAAAGAAAATTTCAATGGGAAACCTGTTATAAAATTTTCGGAGAATTGATATGGACGATGAAATCGCATCGCTAATTCTTTAA